>JACN01020387.1:0-11324 GCA_000787155.1 Scartelaos histophorus | reverse complement strand
ATCTTCCATACTTATCTATCTCCAAGCAGGTGAAGAGTAATTTTGAGTAATAAAACAGTTGTAATTGAATACATGTGAAATATATATAAGTTGTAATGTAATTCTGTGGAAAATGTGAGACAAAGCAATAAGACCTCCAAGGAAACCAGACGAAGCTTGTGCATCTTTTCATTTGACACATGCATTAACAATCTGGCCGACAGTGTTAAACCCAATGATTTGTTAATATGAACATTAATAAATAAACACGGCTTTAACGCGCTGTTTCCACTCAGAGCCTTTCCACTCTTCTTGTCTATGAGGCGTTTGACAGAGAGAGCAGTGCTTTGTTACAGATAAATATTGGTTTGAATATAGAGCCCTGTCATGGTTATGTATTATGCGGTGGCCTTGGCAGTAATTGAATCTGCTCTGATTGTGATCTGGAACTGAATTAATTGATAGTCCGGTTGAAGCGGCCGACAGCGCTCCCGAGTCGTCCACGCGTGAGAATGTATTTTTTAGGTTAAGCGCAGAAAAGCATATTGTAAAATGGGTGAAGGGTGGTCCAGGAGCTATGTCACAGTCACCTTTATCTCAATGGTGATGAAACCTTTATGGAAGTAAAATAATGCAGCGTGTTATCTTTGTTAAGGGAAATTCATTGTTGCCATAATTCAAACCTACTGTTCTTGTCTGTGTTTATATGTACTCGGGATATAGAACATGTTATATGCTAAATTGTCCATACATACCGCTTTGCTATGACAAAGTGAAAAAGGCAGATTTTTTTTTATACTGAAATTCTACAGTGGAGTAGTTTGCAAATCGTTCCTAAAATAATCGCCTAAGTCACTTTTTGCCTAAGTGTGGTCCAAAAAATGTAATTAAATCATTTATTTAATCTTCTCATATGTCAAGCATCATCCTTTGATACATACTTTCTGACTGAGATTATTATTTTATGCCATAATTTCAATTTTGGGGGGAGTTTTTTTGTGTTTCCTGAAAAAATGATTTGATTGATTGAATGATTTTAGGAATGGTACTTGGAATACAAATGCAATACAGCACCAATATGGTAAAAGTATGGCGCATTTGTCTTCCTGAAAAACCTGCAAAAATGACTTATTATTTTAGGAATAGTACTTGAATTACAAAAGCACACACCAATAAGGTAAAAATATGGGATATTTCTCTTAGAGATGCACCAATCCAGCTTTTTCTGTTCCAATGGTGATACTTTGGCTTTAAGTATCAGTAATTTATAATATTATGAGGTGATTTTATTATCCAAAATGGGATATTGACTAAAATAATATCTTGGCATTGATATCCGATCCATTAAAATATTAGATATCGGTGCTAATATGTGATACCGGTGTCATATTGATGCTTCCCTTATTTGTCTGCACATAAATCAACATCACATAATGGAAATAAACCACATAACGGCGTCTCTGTAAAATGTTTCTTATGTGGGGGTGGTGCATCCAACCCAGTCCTCCAAACTTAAACCTGCTTTTGATATAGTTTTCACATTCACTCTTTGACCGACCTGTGCAAGTAAGAGTCAGAGGATGGACCTATGCTTTCTGCTTTCTATACACTCTCACACTAAGCTAAAAATCTCATATATGTAACTATTCTTCAGTAATTTTGTTTACTGTCCCAGCCTGTGTGTATGTGTACAGGATAAATTCTCTAGACATTTGGCCGACTATTGAACAAAACTCAGCAAATTGGTACCTGAGGTTGCTTTCTCTTTGAGCGCTCTCACCTGGGAGTCGGGGGAGAGATTGCCTTGTAGGCCTGAACTGCAAACAGCCTCCTCTCTGATCGCCTCTCCTCGCCCTCACACTATTTGAACTGTGTTTTCCCCTGGCATTCTGGGAGTCTTTCTTTCGCTTTTGAGGAGAAAAAGGGAGCTGTGTTCTTCATACATTTTTAAGGTCTGGTATGTTTCATGCAAGCGCACCAACACACACACATTGACAGTCTTTCTCAGCACTTGTGGCAGCTTTCAGTTCAGGTTTGGTCCTGCATTTTTTCCCCTTGTATTAACATTTTTGAGATGTGTTGTGAGCATTCAATTTCAAATGAGTGATTATTTTGCAGGCATTTCAAGATATTTCTGGTTGGGTACTTCAGATGGTCCACAAACGTCTTTAAACGCCTTTACCTCTCGTGATTATTATATTATTATTATTATTTTACTTGGAATGATCCACAGTTGTAGCATGTTCACAGACTGAATAGGAACATTTACCTTACATTGCTAAGTGGGGGTCTCCTGCTCACAGATCTGACCAGTAACTTTGCACCGTGCATGGAGATAATCACGTAGAACACCCTCCACAAGCAAAATTACACAGTGCATCTTTAAGTTCTGCTATAAAAATCGTATATTTTTTCTCTCTTTCTTTTCCCAAACACCACTTCCCCTACGCTTTAAAAAAATATTTCTTAATGAAAATGAGGGAGATGACACAGAGCAGCGGAGTGATGCAGATGAGCAGGTTTGAGAGGAGGAAACAATGTGAAGTATCATCCAGAAGATACAAACACATGTGATGGGTCAGATGAGGAAGTCACAGGTGGTGAAGCCTCCAGCTGAAAGATTTAAGTCTAAAGATGCTAAGATCTGTTGGAGCTCAGAGTCTCCTGATGTATGTGGCAGGGCATCTCACACAAATGTCATCAAAAACACTCCTGTAGTCACAACATTTGCTGTGATGAGTCAGTGACATCAGGACATGTTCTGAGCTGTTCATGTCTTTGTCATTAAAAAGAGTCGTCACTGGCATGTTATAATTTTCATTTTATGTTTAAACTAAAGTTCTATTGTTAGAAAAAATAACATTTTGCTTCTTTCTCAATTTAAATATAAACATGTTGAAATTGACCAGTAAGTAAAAATGTTACTTCAGTTAAGAACATCAAAATGAAAACATAAATAACACACATTTGTTTTAGAGATGTGTTTTAATATCCCCCAGTAACAGTCTGGTACCACAAAAACACTTTTATTTAGTTATATTATTCTCTTGAGGTTCATTTTACCATTTTCGTTATATTGAAATCGAGGGTAAACTGACAAAAAAAGGGGCTGATGCTCCAACCAAAGACATTAAAATCAACATTTTCATGGAAAAGGAAGATTAACAAGGAAACCAAGAGATGAGAAAAAAATCTGATGATAGATGATTGTTTTTAGTTTATTTAACAGCTGATTTAGGACACAAAACCGACCCTTAACCCTAGAGATGGTAATAGAAAGATAACACAGGCGGAGGGTTAAATACAATGTACAAAATGCATTGGCTTTCACAAAATGAGTTGTGAAGTTGGTAATTCCCACCTAAAGTTGCTGAACATATTGACAGAAAAGTACCATTCTGCGACATATACTGTACATATACACACACTATCTTACTTGAATGTGGAAAAAACATGCTGAACCTGACCTGTGATCTTAGCAGCTCACAGTATTTCCCCCTCAGTATTCTGTTTAAAATGGGCTTGTGTTCTTCATACATTTTTAAAGTCTAGTATATGTTCCTTCGTGCAAACATACTCACAAAGTCTTACCTCCTCAGCACTCGTGGCAGCTTTCAGGTCCTGTTTGTCACTACCTGGACATTGGTGTTTTAAAGCAAACTGAAGGTCTACGGACTCTGCTCCAATTTGTAAACAAGTTCTGCGGACATGTGAGCATTAGTGTCAGTTCTCTGCAAACTCAGTGTTTAAGAAATGCCGAGTGCGCACACAACATGATGCACTGATCAATAATTCATCACAACCTTGCCTTGTCCGCCCAGACGTCGCTGCAAGTTCCTTAAGTGAAAAGTGAAAAGAATCAAATGAAAAGGTAGAGATTAGAAAACACACATGTTTATATTTAATAGCTTTTTGCTTCTGGAAATGCCACAATCGACTCCATCAGCATGTTCAGACAGGAGCGGAGGATAGAGACAAGTACCAACACAATTCGGTAAAAATGAGGCCGTGTAAGATACAGACAGAAAATAAAAAGTGAGTGGGTTGATAATAAAGATGGAATGTATGATGCAACACGAGCTCAAATATGAAAAAAGTGCTATTTCAAAGCTTTCTTTTCCTGACTTTATGTTGTTTCCTCAAAGTTGTTGTGCTGTTTATATCATTCATATTAAATGTAGAAGTTTTTTTTTCCACTTAAATGTTATATGTAAGTACATGTTTGATAGCAGCAGCACATAATCTGTGATAATTTGCATATTTGGTGAGTGTTTTGCACCTGATTCCCTTCCTCCCTTCCTGAGGTTTTTCCTGAAAACCTCTTCAGAACATTTCCCTTGTGGATCAATAAAGTTTTTCTAAGTCCAAGTCATGAAAACTATGCCTTAGGTTTAAGATTGACTCTAACCTGAGATTTGGAGTTATTTCAATGTCAGTATGTTTAGAAGTAGAGTCGGTGTCAGTCAGGTTGGCCGTGGTGGTGTTGTTGAACAGACCACAGATTAACTGTACATCTCTGTATCAAAATATACCTGGTAATCACAGACTTTGGAGAAATAGCAAATTCTGTGCATTTCTATTGACTCACCTTGGTTATGTTCTCATTATGTCACTTAGCTTCACCAAGAAAAGGCAAAAATGCTTTGGCCACCATCTTGTGGCATTTCCTGCTAATCCCCCGCCCCTCGTGCTCAGCGCTGGTGCTGGTGGTCCATGTGTGTTCTCTATTCATGTGTGCACCTGCGCGTGTGTCGGGGCTCCAGTTTCTAGTGTGTGTGGCCAAACCCTAAATCCATGCCAGGACAGCAATCCGGTCTGAAAACACAACTCCTAATCCTTTAACCTTCAGAACAAGAGGAGAGGGAAAAACAGCTGAAGGGCCTTGCATGGCCAGGCTCAGAGAGGAGAGCCACCCCACTACCACACCAGGAGCAAAGGCCAGGCAAGCCAACCTCCTCCAGGCAGCAAAATGGATTTGTGATTTCTGATGGCTCGATACGGCTGCTGGTGGTTCACAGGCTCCTTTCAGGGCCCGGAGTTAACATGGCAGGCTAATGTCAGTGTGATCACAGTCTGGTGGCCTTCCAGTCTGTCACAGGCCTGATGGCCGCTCGGCTGATAGCATCACACTAAATTCTATCTCTGTCACTCTGTGTCTCTGTCCAGCAGCACAGCGCACCAACTGCTGGCACGTCTTTAGTGAGTTTGGAGCTCCATTTCCAGCTGCCTCTTACTGTCAAGATCTTCTGTGACAAAATACATACACTTTTATTAAACAAATACTAGAGCTTTAGAATGAACATCAAAAAAATTAAACAGAACAAATGTTATTGGCAAAATCTGACATGATTGTGCAGATATGTTATGGTGAACACATTGATCACAGTATAAGCTCAGAATTCTTTAAATGCTTTGTTTGGTATTGGGCAGCTTAAAATCTCTATAGGTTTAACTTTTATTTATTTTTGTATTTTTCATCTCATTTGACACTCATCTATTACATACCTTTCAAAGTGAATGACTGATGAAATGCATTTTCTCAATCTTTGCACATTTGTGATTTTGCAAAGACATAATCCTTTGAAACTACATTGACAGTAAGTTATTACTTGTTATTTATTTATTTATTTTTGACTTTAATTTGACTTCTCTTAAGTACCATTCCATTAATGCAGATAGCCTCAGCACCACAATACATCATTTATGAGTAAAATGTGTTTTAACCATGAACTGTGTGATCACATTAAATTTGCTTTGGCACATCACAACCCCTCAAAGTCTGCATGCATCAATTTATTAATTTTAAATGGAAAACAAATACTCTAGCACTCTTGTCTTGTTTCACACTGACAAATAGACCCCAAAATGTAATGAATAAAATAAAGCCATACCCTTCTATCTGTGTTTTGCCTTCAGCGTGTTGTCAGGGCCTCGGTCCAGAAGGGGAAATACATAAACTAGAAAAGATCTGAAGAGTGCTGGCCAGAGGCACTGCTCACACATATGCACGCAGACGCAAATCCACCGACAAACTATGACAGCCGTGGTGTTAAAAGTGCTTGTAAAGGTATGAATCCAATCATTATTTTAGCTTTAAACATTTGCCACTTGCTTGTCTCTTTGAAGATGTTTGCTGGTTCCAGAGTATAGCATTACACTTCATTCATCTCTGTAAACATAAGTAGTTGATGCCACCAGACCAAGTTACAGGTCAGATCTGTGACCAGGTAATGAATAAATGCAAAATAGGAAAAGCAATCTCCATGGACGAGCAAGTAGTGAATCCCCTGACAGAAAACTTGCATGCACCTGTAAAAAAAATGTTGGTCAGTTTATTCAAATAACATAATAAATTGACATAACTATACTCCAATTGTCCTTTATGGTGTTTACTGATCCAGATTATCATATATCTGCAATTATAAGTATCCAAAATAGTCAAATACATCAATTCAAGCTGCAAAACATCTTTTTCTTTGCCTACCTCAGCATCAGTGGTATCAATTCTGAGCTTAGACAAATTTCTCCCCAATCGTGATCCATCGTGATCTTCATTTCAAGCCCCCATCTGTCCAGTCCAATAAATATATTTTTTAGTGATTTTTTTTTTTACTTTTTAACTTTTTTCAAACTTAAAGGTGCATTGCTCTGCTTTGTGCGCACCTTTAAACTTTCCTTTCTATAATATTTATTCATTACGGGTGTTTCTATTGCTCAAAAATACAGTAATTCCTTCTATGAATTGGCACGACTCTCCCCAGATCTGACCTGTAATGTAGAGAAGTGTTGCAACCTGCTTGTTTAATCTCTTATGCAGCTTATGCAGCATTCTAGACAAACCAATAACATCTCCATGAAGACATTAGGTGGCAGACCCCCCACTAGAAATACTCCGCAGTGCTCCTTTAAAGGGCAATCGTAGTCTTTCCCATAAAAATGAATTAACATCATGTCTTTTGTAACAGTCCAGGAGGCTCTTCTGTACTGCGCCTTACATTTCCAGTGGCAGCCAGCTGTCCTCATCCTCCATACCATTAAAGCCATCAATGCTGACAGGATCAATAGGTGTGTTTTGGCCTCAGTGCCCCTGCCACAGATAGCATGTCACTGCTGACAGACAAATCTCAGCGCTTGGCTCGGTGACAGAAGGAAATCGCACTACTTTTCCGTTAAGATCATCCAACACGCTATTGATTTGCCCTGTGCTAATCATACATCAGAGCGGAATAAATGGCTGTGAGGCAGACCTTTCCATTGTTCACGAGTGGGAAATGTAATGAAAAAGAGAGACATTTCTTTTATTGCGAGTTACTCCAGGCTACGCACATAATCGTCCTGTGATTGGAAAAGGACCGCTTTGATGGCCGTCTGTCAAAAGCTTTTATTGAGGATTTCTGTTTTTGGTTTTTTGGTACGGCGTCAGAAATTCGACTCTAAACATATTAAGAGCACTAAGACTATTTGCAGGTAAATTAGCACTATTCAAATGTCAAAGAGGAATGCACTGGTGCGGTGGTGTTGTGGTTAGCACTTGTGTGTTTTGTTCAGGAACCTGTTCACCGGGTTTACCTCACTTTGGAAACATTTTAGGATTGGTGGATTTACATATTCTTTATAAATGTGTGTCATTGTCTGGCAGCACATATAACAGTGGCTAGGAGTGAGTAAAAATATTAAAATACTGATATCTCGTGATACTGTTTTTATAGTGTTATAGTTTCTGTGGTATCTTTTTAATAGGAAACTTGTTTATGACATATTTTCAGTTTTGATCATTAATGTAGATGTAGTTCATATCGACTTAAGAAACGGTAATATCTCACAGTCTATTATGTGTATATTAATTATTGCACGTATCATACTGTATCATGATCATATTGTATTGCATTATTGTGTACTATTTACTGCATCAAATCATGAGAGCCCCTGTGATTCCCAGTATAAACCCCAAGGATAAGTTTTCTACTCCGACAAACCAGCAAATTAATAAATTCTGAACTGGCGGCGATGATTAATGTGTGTTTCAATTGACACACTATTACCAAAACTATCAGCATTTCCTTAAGAAAATATCGATCACAGTCGAAGACGGTGCACTCTGAGCCCCATTGTTATGTGAGCAAGAACTTTGGTTAAATATTAAAATAGATCCATCTCTGGAGGTAAAATAATTACCTGGGAAGCTGCTTGTCTCGATCTCTCTTTTCCCTCCTTCGTTCCTGTCTCCTCCATTATCTGTAGCAGCACATCAAAAAGCCACTCTGATAACAGACTGGAGAACTCAATTGACCTTCTCCGAGTGTCACAAAGAAAACACTTGTAGCACTGAAGAAAAGGTTACTTCTCACTCTCCACATGTGAGGATCTAACCCATTTTTCATTAGTAACGAACTCCGCAGTATGCTGATTACTTTTACACATACCTGGCCGGTCAATAGTGCCAATGACCTGCTGCTAAATGAGTCTAACTACACATCTGTCTTGGCGTACAGCTCCATAGTGGCGGGGCCCTGTACATGTAAATAACCTCCTGTCTGGGATCTTTGATTGCAGATCAATGGCTGCTTGCTTTATTTCAACATTCGCCGGCATTGAACCGCAACGCCACAGGGGCAAATGTTCAACACAGAATTTACAGGTTTGCTATCGAGCACTTTGAAACAATAAAGCTCCTAGTGAGCTATTAAACAAACTAGAGAATAAAGTGGCCGCCGCCGACAAAGATTAACACTACAGATACAGCGTGGAGGAGTGTAATTATTCTTTACTGACACAAACATTTAGCCCCCAGAGCGGAACACTGTTTACCACAAATACAGCCCGCACGCCTGACCTAATCACAGACTGAATTTACCTGAGTGCATTTCAATGTGCTGCTGCTGCTGATTGGGCTGTCGAGCAGCGCCTCTCGCATCTTTGGATGATTTACACTGCATTTATGTTGTCCTGTTTACTCGGTCAATTTATGTCACTTAACACAAAACATCATTTTATGTATAAAAAGAACAAACAAAAATAAAAAGGAGGAGGAGAAGACTTTAATTGTGAGCACTAATCTAATTGGACTTGTAGATAAAGATGTCATTGTGTAGAAATAGGGAGCCCATAGTAACTTCCATACATTAGTTCCAGCAGCAGGGACAATGAAGGACAGCAGGGCTCTCTGCCAAACTCTATCTGCACAAATATGAGGTCTATATTGTCCTGCCAGAGTCTCAAATCCATGCAATGGTTCCAGGTCTTGATTATGTGTGTGATTTGCAGATCCCACTGTGTGTGAATGCTTCCTGCAGTGATGCCATTTGACTGATGTGCTTGCGTGTGAACATATTGCATAGCTGGCATACAGTATGTACATAGAGCAGACATTAGCATGTGTGGAGACACTTTACACTGGGTGCCTATGCACATGCTTATCAGTGTGCTGGCTGGCATGTCAGCTGATGTCCCCAGTAATCCAGCAGTGGGCCTGTTGTGGATTAACAGGAGGCTCCAGGGGATGGGAATCCCATTCCCGTTTACAGTTCTCCCTGGCAGCAACAAAGGCAAGATGCCTTCTCTCTATTGCCTTCACACCGGTGGAGCCTCGAGCTGTGAGTGTGTGTGTCTTTGTTGTCCATATAGTGGGTGCATGTTTTAAAACAGCTGAATTGAGTGAGTGTGACATTTCTGTGCCAAACTATGCTAACTATATACAATATAGTATTATATTATTTATTTAATATCTACATCCAGGATTCAGTGTAAACATTTACTTATTCGTTATTTTATTCCAATTACTATTTGCTGTATGCCATATAATGTAAAACAATATGTTTGGTGCAAATACTTATATTTATCTTGATTATCTTGTCATCACTGTATTTATTATTTTTATACAATAATATGGTCAGATTCCTGATCTTTTCACGCTTGTGTACACTGCAAACACTCATTGTTAGGTCACTAAGAGACCAATACACAGAATTCCATCAGTATAGGATTTGTTTTGAAGACATTCTAACACTAACAACAGCAGTGTGACCTCTTGAACCTGGAGATACAAGCTGGTTCGCTCCCCACTGGTGATTTAGATGCCTGCTTTCTTCCATCTCCTGAAAGAGAGAGAGAAAACAGTTTGTGTGTGTGGCTGAGAGTCGCAACTTGATAGCACAACAAAAGAGCTGTGGTGGCAAGTCCCCACGCAGACATTATATGTCAGCATCACCGTCATACTGGTAGCTTGTCCCCACTGTACAAAGCCATCCTCATTCAGGGCACCTAACCAAGGTCAGCCTGGATTAGCCACTAGTAACCCTATCAGGTCCAGCACAATGATTACAAAGCCCAGTGACACTGGCTGTCAGCACCCTCTTTCTAGGCAACCCTATCTGGCCGACCCTTGGCTGGAGAGCCACAGGAGAGACTCAGGCGCTCTCAAATTGTTTCCCCTTTGTGTCCTCTTTTATTTTCTCTCTTTGATTTTCAGAGACCGTTTGGTTCGTCAATCAGCCTGTCTGGGTGTTTGTGTGTGTTTGAAATCCATGCTTCATAATTTCTATAATTAGTGCGTTCTTTTTTCCCCCTTCTTCACAAAATCTGGTATTTTGCTCCCTTACAGCCTACAAGCCTATACCCATGTCATTGTCACCTAGATATAGTTTTTTTTTTGCATTTTTTGCTTTTAGTCAAAAAATCTAAATGTATCAGAGTCTTAGAGAGGCTACAGAACAAAGGTGTTGCGTTGTAACCGATAGAACACAATATTTTACAGAAAAAGAAGACAAAAAGTGTTTCCCCAACATCCATGTCAGTCTGCAGCATGTTCGACAAATCAAACTTAAAGGGAATGTGGCCTTGTGATTTAAGCTGAAAACTAACTACAAGAACAACAGCAGCATCAACAAGAGTCCTCGCAGCGAGAAGGATCCAAGGCACTGCAGCCACCAATGTTCTGTACTTGAGCACATCAGAGGCGTCCTCACTGGAGGTGCCCTGAAGGAACCTGTTTACAAAGTGATAGGGCTCAGGGTTTTTCACTTGGGGCAAGGGGCTGATGCAGAACCCCCTCCACTGCCAAGCACATGGATGGCTGCTGATTAGAAGAAGGTTGGCAGCAATGGGCAGATGCCAGGCGCGAGAGAGATGACGGCCTGACGCCTGAGCCCGCCTGAGCCCGCCTGAGCCCGCCCGGCCCACTGCGTCTCCCTGTTAAGCCCGTTCTCCTCACTGACACTTACACACTTAGAGTTAAAATAAGGCCAGATATATGTATTCAAATGAACAAATCGTAATTGAAAATTTTTATTGTCTGTTTTTTGTTATTTCTAATTAAGTGCTGAAATAAGGAAAAATAAATAGATGAG
>KN497855.1:13023-25632 GCA_000787155.1 Scartelaos histophorus | reverse complement strand
AAAAAATAAAAAAAAATTCACCTTCCTGAGTTCAGATGGCCATAACCGACAGATGAGAGGCCGTCTGAAATATCTGGTCTGCATCCTATAGGCTACAAGAACAAGAATAAAATCAGGTTTTTTTTTGCATGGCAGATGGATGCTAGCCACCATGTGCCGCTACTGTATAATGCTACTGTATAATGTAAACTGTCTACTAACCTTAAGTAGAATAAACAACCAAGATGTCTGTATAATCCCTCAGTCGTTTAGCTTGGATCAAAAGAGAAATTCTGTCAAATGTTTTAGAGTGAAGACGTTTTGCCACATTATCCAAGAGGCTTCTTCAGTTCTGGTCAGATTGGACACTGCCTTATATGCTTTTGTCAAGTTGACAGTGTTGAATTTTTTTTATGCTATTAAACATCACAGAACAGTATCACAGAACACTTTATTATAAAAAAAAAACAGAAAAGAGAGAGAGAGAAATGTATTATCCTTGAACGCTGAGGTTAAACCTACTTTTAGGAATAAGGTTGTCATTAAACATTTGCTGCAAAACAGAAACAACACTCTATAAATAGTGGTATCCCAATGTCCTTTGCTGTTCACTGTTTGTGTGCCTTTAGTAGCTCTATAACACAGTCCTAAACAAATGCTTCGTTCTCCCTTTATCTTCATCCAATTTACTTCATATCCCTTTGAACACTGTTTACCCTCTGCATGCTCTCCCAATCTCTCCTTGGCTTCTTGCACACCTCCACTCCCCTCTCTTCCCCCTGTGGTGTGGTGAACACACACACACACACACACACACACACAGGCACACATACGCACATGCACATGCAGACACAGACATGTACTTCATTTCCTGGAGACTGATCAAAAACATACCTGGAGCTGTGTTTTGTTTCTTTCACACATTTGAGTCATTCTGTATTATTAGTCTGTCCTCATCTGCAAAGCTCAAAATGCTCTGTTCCACCTTGTGATGTCATTTAGTGGTAGTTTTCACAGTGTTAACAGCCCAAGTGATTGTAGTGAAACTGTAGAGCTTTAAAAACACATTGGAGCACATTCTGTAATACCATATGACAGCATAAGGTGGAACAGAGTATTTCCTGTTTGAGAGAAGAAGCCTAAATATTCAGGATTTGTGTTAAACATGAATGAATGAAACAAAACCCAACTCTTGGTGTGTTGAGGAAATAACCTTATAACAGACCAAAAAATAGTGTAATATGGATCCTTTAACCATGTTACTACTTGTTTAACCTTAATCTAAACATTCACCTCAACCTATTTCAACCCACATCTTCAATTTTAAAGCATGTTTTTGATCTTATTATAAAAAATTGACATCATATAGACCTGATTTTGTTCCCATAAAGGAAACAGGTTACTATAATGTGAGTGTGTATATAACTTTTACCCCCCACAATGTGATTAATATGCACACACACCATATATATTTACGTTGTAGCGACAAGGACACAAACCAGCAGGAGAGGAGCTGATTGCTTGAGGTGGTTTGTTTGTTAGCGCTGTATTATACCATTGCAGTCATCTTAACTGTGATAATATTAAACACTGTGCACAATGTAAAACTCGTGAGAACTTTTTAGCCAACATCTGATAATACCACGACCAGCTTCCCCTGCATTTAACAAGAAAACATAAGATCAAACCCGACTTTGAGGTTTATCATCAGCATGGTCTCTCATTAAAATCAGGCTTCTGATACACACCCTTTAACACACGTTGCACACTGGGAATGGCAAAATAATGGCTACAGGGGTAATGTATAACTCTGGACAGCTTGGGAACAATGATAAAGCACAAGTGAAAATTCAGCAGGGAGATATCCATGGGAGCCATAGCGTCCACCTGCAACTTTTGCTAGCCCAGCAGTAAAGGCATATACAGCCGTGCCTATAGTCTCTGATAACTACTGTATACTTTGGTGTTGTTATTTTTTCTTTTGCTTCAAAGACTTCCTCTTCATTTAGTATTCAAATTGGTTAAAGGTGAACTTTGTAACTTTCTTACTGGAGTTTAACCATGTGCTTGTCCCCTCAGAGATATTATTGCTTTGCCTATATATACTCAAGTATGACTTTAAATGTCCTATATTACACAAAATTGACTCTTGTGAGCTTTAATGTTGTTACTTTATCAAAGACATACCAAGAGTTATGTTTTGTTTCATTTGCACGTGTTTGTGTCTTTGTGGTTTGTTAGTTTGTTTACATTTCGAAAGGTCAAAATGCCCTATTCCACTTTGTGACATCGTGAAGTGGTAGTTTTAAAGTTAAAGTCCTTGTATGGAATTTAAAAACAGTGGAAATGTGTTTTCACCTGACATCACAAGGTGAAACAGTATTTTCTGTTTGAGAGAAGAACTTAGTCTAAATTTTCAGGGTTTGTGTGTTAAATATGTGTAAATGAAACAAAACAGAACTCCAGGTATGTTTGAGATGAGGAAACATTATATCATAGATCATAAAATAGCCCTTTAAACTTATATGGAGACAACCAGTGACAAGTTAGATCTGTGGAATGGTGACCCCACTCAAAGTAAGACTAAAGTCTGGTGTAATTTTATATACATTTATATAGCAATTTTAAATAAATAAAAATAAAAACACCTCAAATTAAAGATGCACTGCATAACTTTTCTAGTCGAGGGGCCGCACTTGTTTGTCTCCATGGAGATTTTATTACTTTGTCTAGAATGTTCTACTGTAGAGATTATGATGCGTTCGTTTATCTTTCTGACTTGGAGAACGTTGCCCAGCAACACGCATTGACACGCCCCTTTTACTCGGACGGTTTGGAGGAGACTGAGCAAGATTTCCGAGATAAATTCCAAGACAGATCGGACCAGAGAGAATGATTGCATTTTTGAGCTACAGAAACTCCCTGTAATGAATAAATACTACATAGATTTGTTTAGTGTCATACTGTGGAACATTCCAAGCAAACTTTATAACCAAATCATCATCATCATTTTTTTTTAAATTGTGCAATACACTTTTAAATAAATGTGTGTTAGATATGTTTAATGCCATACTGCAGAACATTCCAGGCATGCCACAATATCTCCATGCAGACAAGCAGATGCAGACAATAAATAATAAATAATAATAATTGCAGAAAGTATTCTGATTTTGTGGAATCTTCAGGGCATTCCAGGAAATGCATAATAGCTAAGGTGCAGTGTAATTATTGTAAACAGACTTTGTTTTAATACTATTCTAATGAGATACAAAGATCAACTTAGAAATGACTCCTGCATCATTATGTTGTTATTAAGCCGCTGATGAGGTGTTCAATTGTCTTTGCCTAGTGTTGTTGTGTCATTGTGGGGCCCCAAATACATTTACAAAGAGACAGTACGCTGATAAAATAACTATAGGGGTTATTTATCAGAACAGGTGGGCTCATATGTTGTGTCATTAGCACCTGTACATGGTGATTGATGCAGGAGGTGAATGGCAGCTTCATACAGTGGGCGGGTGGGACCAGCCAGGGGGCACTGCCTGGTGATTGGTTCCCTCAGGCTCTCATAACAGATTGGTTGCCTCGGAGACGGCCCTCTGCTTTGGCTTTGACCATCTCCGCGAGCTTGTTATCCAGTGTTTTTTTTTTTTGTCTTCTCTGATTAATGACGTTTGGAATTAACGTCATGTTCTGAAACTGTATAAAGTGTCTGTGCAAATGGAGTGTGAGTGTGTGAGACTCATTTGGAAGCTGCAGAATGTTTGATTAATAATACAGTTAGTACAAGTAGTCGATGGTAGAGACACCTGTTATTTCAAAGCATGTCCGCTCCATCTGATAAGACATTAGCAGCTGTTAGTGTAGCCCCATAAAACAGAATTCAGGCTATACAGGTGGAAGTGTTTTGCCATTCTGTAATCCACCTGCAACTTTTGCCAAGCCAAGCAGTAAAACCACACTGCTGTCATATATTTTCTAATAACTTAAGTTTTGTTTTTGCTTCTGTAGCTTTATATGTGTGTTAGACTGTGTTGGAATTAAAGTTGCACTATGGAACTTTTTGTTGAGTGTCTGTCACCTGTTTCTATGACATTCCTCATGCCTGAAATGTCCCACAGTGTGACAAACAGCTCTACCTTATTCAATTACAGGTAGTTTTATAGCTCAAATATGCTCAGAAAAACTGAAGACAGAAAGATTTAATACCATACTGTGCAACATTCTAGACAAAGCAGTAACACTTTCATGAAGAAAAGCATTTGACAGACCCTCCACAAGAAAAGTTACACAATGCACCTTTAAGAAGAAGAGGTAAAAGGTGAAGAAAAGGTCATCATGTGCTTGTCTCCTTGGGGATGTTATTGTTCCCTTATATACTGCATACCAGAAGTAAGACATTAAAGATTGTATATGACACAAAACTGAATGTTGTTATCTCCTCAAAAACATATAATACAATTAGCACATCAAAACTTGTCTGTCCCAAGATATTAGCAGCTGTTAGCATAACCTCTCAGTAAAGGAGAATTCAGGCAATACAAGTGGAAGGGTTTGTTATTGTATTGACACAAAGTCCACCTGGTAATCCTCCAATGGGGTTTGATTTCCCTCTGTGCATTCTCACCGGCTGGGCCATTCATGCACCATAACCCAGCAATAGAATTTAAGTTACGACGGCGGTTTCATTTCATCAATTATTACTGAGGTTACAGCAACTGGCAGTTCTAAATGAAGTTTTTGCCATGATTTAGGAAATGCCAACCAGCTGTCTCAGCACATAGTGATTAAAATAATATTATATTATATTTTATGTCCACATGTCTCTGATTGTGTCTGGTTACATGCCTGTTACCCTGGTGGGCTTTAAAAATATATATATTTTCTGATCTGTCATAATGTTATTTTCTCCTCAAAAAACACACTTGGTGTTGTGTTTTGTTTCATGCACACAGTGAAACAACCCTGCATATTTAGGACGAGTTCTCAAACAGAAAACATAAACATGGGGTAATATCACTTTTTTGAACTCCATAGAATTATCCACTAGACTCATTTGGATCATTTCTACCCTGGAATAGTCAATCTCTACTGAACTAAAAGTAAAATGTAGCTGTTAACTACCACTTCATGACATCACAAGGTGGAACAGAGCATTTTGAGCTTTGGAGATGTAGACAGAGTAATAATAAAGGGTTACTCAAACATGCCTGAATGAAACATAGAACAACTACAGGAAAAATGTTGAAGCAGTAACAACATAATAACATGGCATAAAACTCGGTGTCAATTTTGCATAATATAGGACCTTCAAGATTTCTGGCTTGAATGTAAAGGAATTGCTAAGAAATTATTCTCTTCACTATAAACATGATAATAACAGTCAATAAAACAGCCAGAATATGCAGGTGAAAATGCTTTGTACACAATTGTGATATAAAATTCTAACAGACATGTGGTGTTGACTTGGCCCTGCATTGCCCCTGACATCTCGATATTGAATTCTATTTGTGAAAACCCAAATGAGCTGCTGACCAGGTTTCTTTGGGTTCACGCTGTAACCAGAATGAGAAGTGTGAAGTCTCAGTTTTGTTATTGTGATGAGTTGTTTATTGTTTTTACAAGTGTGGCATTTGGTCCTCTCCACAGATGCCGTGATATTTGTGTGAGTCACAAATACAACCTTGTTTTTACCCTCTTCCTGTTTTACACTGGCAGTTGTTGAATAATTTGTGATAGTACTACATTGATTCTGCGCTCCTGACTCCTCACACTTTAGCTTCATGTAGGGGGTGAAAACAAATGTGTTAAAGGCACCGTTGAGTCAATGAGATCGTCAATTACACCAATGGTCTTTTATCAAAGGGCATGGTACATTCACACATGAGGAGCTCATAGATCACAGACGGGGCATGGTAAGTGATTCAGTCTTACTCAAACTTTTAACTGCATTTAAATGTGTGACTTTTCTGGTGGAAGGTCACGGTTGTGTTCCAGGCACTTCGCTGCATCCAGCGGTACCGTGGAGGCGACCTGGGGTATTAAGTTGGCTGATGAAGAAACCTATAGTTGTTTCTAGGTCAGAAAAACTACGACGGCGAAGCCAATTCTCTCTCAGGACTCTCTTGAGGTGTCTCAGACTTATAATAAAGCCATGTTGGGATGCAAGTGCATCAATGATTTCTGTGTATCTGAGTCCAATATTAAAATATAATAAAATAGCGTCTAGTATTTCCGGAGCTACTATGGTGAGCTACAGCCTGTGTGTACATGTGTGTGTAGGCAACGAGATCAACCAAAACAAGGATACTGTGGGAATATTCTAATTAGTCAGGGAACTAGCCTTAACGCAGGCACCAGTTATAACTGGTGCGCACGGGTTATAACTGGTGCACACGGGTTATAACTGGTGCGCACGGGTTATAACTGGTGTGTATATGTGTAAAATGTGGTATATGGTATTAGACTTCACCATTTCCATAAAAACAAGCATCAGCAGGCTAGATCTATGGAGAGATGATCCCATTCACAGTAAGAATGAATGTATTTCAAGGTATTCTTGAACAACAACTGTAATAGAATGAATGCTGATGGATACGTTTAATGGCATAGTGACATCATCACAGAGACAAGCAGGTGGCAGACCCTCCCCTCAGAAAGTTACACGGTGCAGCGGTGTTAAAATTGGCTCTCACAGAATGAATTTTAACATTTTCTCAGAGTTTATATAAGTCCAATCTGTTCTAGAGTTAATTTAATATTTTTGGAAATGTCAATTAAGTAACACTGGATAAAAGTTCCTGTTTAACCCCGAAATCAAGACTTAAATTAATGTTTTGAGAGTAAATGGATAACACTTTGTATTGTTATCTTGATTTAGCTAAACAACACACAGAGCTGTTTTATTTTTATACTTTATTTTAGTTAATTTAAGATGAAATTCTGTGCAAAACTGGTTCAAATTGTTTTTTTCTCACGGGAGTTTGAAGTGGTGGGTGGGTGGTGCCAAATTAACACTAAGGGAAGTTGAATGAACACAAAGGAAAGTTGAATTAACTTCAACCATATCAATTCTGGGAAATTACCCCAATTCGAACCCTCATTTAACTTTCAAATACTTAAAATAACACTCTTTGTGTTAAAAACAACTCCTGGATCTGAAATTTTAACCCTCCAGTTTTTGCTGTGTGGAGCTTCACCCCACTTAAATACTGTCAGGTTTTTGAGTTCAATCTATTAATGGATCAAATAAGGTTAAAAACAATCTCTTATACTTTAAGCACACACACGCACACACACGCACACACATACACACACACACGCACAAACCTCCAATTAACCATGATATTGATCGAGGGCTTCAGCCAGACATGTGTCAGTGTGTATTGGACCCTCTGGACCACAGTGCCCTACTGAGCAGTGAGGCTGGGATTAGTTCTATGGTGCTGTTAGAAATGACTGCTGACTTAAATAACCCACTCTCAAATCAATGCACTAATGACATTTCAGAGAACTGTAGAGTATCTGATCTGAATAAACAGAGCAGTTAAAGATGTGATTTATTGATGCAAATTTTGGAGATTCAGTCCATTTAAGGGCCCTAAATATTGGGTTGGACAAACTCAGCGATGCGGCTCTGTCCGTTTATTTAGCCATTGGCGTATTGATCAGTGAGAGTGGTCTGGTGAGACAGTAACCAATGCAATCACTTCTCTGCATATGTTGATTCAAGTTTGTGAGGTACAATTTTGTTCTGATGTGTCCAAGTAATTTCCCTTGTGGATCAATAAAGTTTGTCTAAGTCTAAGGTAAAAAAAAATGAAGATTAAGATTTTCAATTCAAAGATTAAGGGATTTATTTAGCCGCCTCCTTTTCTCAGTCATATTGCTATTACTGGGATAAAAATGAATTCCACAACAGAACTAGTGGTAAAAACTCTAGTCTGAGTACACCAAATATACAAGTATAAATTTGTTATGGTAAATAATTCCAAAATGATACACTCCATGCATGATAAAACAGATTATCAAAGCTATTTCGCATTATTTTAATATTATTTGACTCATGTGGGGTAGTAATTGCTTTTCTTTACATTCACTTGAGTATTTTAATCAATAAGTCACAGTTTGAGGTCTTACAGTATATTATGCAATACTGACTCTTAATAGCTCTAAGGCATGTTGGAATGGTGTTGCTTCATTTAAAGCATACCCAGATTTATGTTTTGTTTCATTCACTATTTTATTAGTCTGCCTACATCTCCAAAGTTCAAATGCTAAATTCCACCTTCCACATTAACAGCTACTTAAATTACAGAAACAACTTGGACAGTTGCACATCACAATATATTATAATATCAAAAAATATATACATATAAATGGTAATAATAGATTCTAAATAAGTAGCAACAGTAGCAAGAGTAGTGTCAAATGTATATATACAAGCAAAAATAAAAGTAATACAAATATCTCAGCAATATACAAGAGGTTTTATGGAAAAAAAATTTGCAGGATTTGTGTTAAACATGTGTGAATGAAACAAAACACAACTCCAGGTATGTTTGTGATTCGAAAACTTTATAACGTAGATTAGAAAATAGCATAATATGAGCCCTTTAAGGAAAATAGTTCATTATAAGATATCTTAATAAATGACACGAGTTCTTTTGGGTTCATCTTGATTCCTGTCTGTAAATCCCTCTTATGTTTAATGACGTGTAACCGATTATAGACAGATAGCTGCACATGCATCTTAAACACTTGGGTAACACCTTATGGTAGATGCAAGCTAACATATTTGAACACAGATGGCGCTGGCGTCCCATCCCCCTCAAACCTTTTACTTTTATCACAGTTGAGTGAATTATGAGGCACGCTGTACTGACGATGACTTTGAAATGAGATACTAAGAGGTAAAACACTTAAACTGGCTGCACTACATCAATTCAGCCTTTTTACTGTTGTAGGGAGCGTGTGCATGTTTTATGTGCACAAGAAAAAGATCTTTGGTTTAAAAGGATGTCCAAATGTGTTTGAGTGAGACACATTTGATACCAGCATTCGTTTTTATTTGTGCGTTTGTACACATTGTAAGTGTCTGGTAAGATGGTCGAGAAGACATATTATGCTTTTGTCTGCTATAAAGTTCTAATCTATGGCAACCGTGGATCACTGTTTTATATTTTAGGCATTTTAAATCTCAATATTGATCTGAAAAAGGCTATGCGATGCTGCTGAATCTTAAAATTATCACCATTTAAGAAAAATAATGGGGAAACGTAAGTGAAGCAGTGGGTGTATTTGTGAGGCATGCAGGGCAATGACATCTCAATTTCAGAAGAACAAAGAACTACTCTAGGGGAAAAATATTATTTAATTGAACTGCACTGCAACATGTCAGTGCCTCTCAATAAAAAGAACACTGAAAAACAAAAAAACCCGATGCAGGATGTACTGTGCACTGTCTCGTCTATAAACTATAAATCAAACTATAAGTCCATTTTATTGTATTTTTCAGTGTTTATCCATCAACGTGGGTCCTGAGAAAAGATCAACAAACACAATGTGGATGTGGATCAACAGTATGCCTTTGTGCTCTCTGAGAAGTTGCGTGCTGTGTAAAAGATTTTTCTTCTTATTGATAACAAAGGTTTCATTGTAAACAGTTCTCAGAACTGACAAAGCCTTGGCTTGCGGTGAAACCTTTGGAACATTCCTGGACTATAGAGAGATTACATCTATATGTCACTAATAGAAATGGTCTTTAGCCTTGACTTTTTTCACCACCTTGATTCTGGTTAGTGAACTGAAGCAAAAAAAAATAATAATAAGTGTTTTTTTTTTTTGTTTTTGTTTTTCATTTTTAAAAAGTAAAGCATACTGAAAAACACTTAGATTTAGTGTTATTTCAGCTACTGTTGATTCCAAGTTTTAATATATTTCTGAGATTATGACTCCAGTCCAGTGTGAATATTTAAATGCGTCTGCACAAATAAAGTCCCTTGAACCTGAACAGCTTTTGGAATCAATGTTACTTGTTTTTAAAATATTATAAACCATCTATTTTTTGCTCTTTCTTTATATTATGTTAGATTATAGTGTGTGAAATACTGTGTCCAAATAATATTTCTTGCTGATCAATTACATTCTAAGTCTAAGCTGTTGAAGGACGGCAATTATTAAATTTTGCTCAAGTTCGAAGGCGATGCATGGTTTGGGTTTGTAGGTTGAGAAAATGTTCTTTTCTAGCTCATAACTTCTGATTTTAATTCAGTTTCTGTTGTGCTCCGAAGGCTGGCTTCATCACTCTCCCCCCATCACATCTCGCCCACATAATTTAAACTATACAGCCGTCTTAATGGGGCCATATTATAATGTTTTCTGATCTATGTTGTAATGTTGTTCTCATCAAAAACATACCCCGAATTTTGTTTTGTTTCATTCACACATGTTTAACACACAAACCCTGCAAACTGAGGTTGATTTCTTCTTTTAAACACTCCATTACACTCATTTGGATGTGTTAACATGAAAAGTGCCACTACATGACATAGTGGAAAAAGGGATACTGAAACATGTGAATGAAACAAAACTCAACTCCTGGTATGTTTATGATGGGGTAACAAAATTCTAACATGGTATAAAGCTCACAAGAGTCAGTTTTGTGTAGTATAGGACCTTAAAGCTATGCACACTGCCTTATAACCTAGCTCCTTCATACACTGGCTTGTGTACAGCTGTGTGTTCTGTCTTTCTGGGTCATTGCTGTCTGCTCGATCATCCCAGCGGAGTCTGTAGACATGAGGCCTGCTCCCGACTGTGGCCAAGACCGTCACTTTTACAGCTCCAATACACACAAACATACACAGACACACACATACACAAATACCCATGGAAAACCAGCTGACACCCTGAGTTGTTATTCATATATTTTTGCGACAATGTCAACCCCAGTGCAGTCGGGCATTGTACTTTTTCGTCAATGCTCTCCTTGTCATTTTTTTTTTTTTCTTCAAGTCCCATTCCCTTCACCTGATTCTGCAGCCTTACAACAGCTTAATCAAGTGAAAAAGTAATCTCTGTCTCTGAATAATCCATTTCTTTGTGTTTTGGAGATATAAAATGGACTGGATTAAGCCTGACTACAGGGTCTTTATTAAAGGGCCTGTATTACACTATTTTCTGATCTCTGTTAAAATGCTGTTTCATCGTCAAAAACTGTCATTCACTCATGTTTAACACACAAATCTGGCATATTTAGGCACATGGAAAGACTCTTGTGAACTTTAAAGGGATAGTTTGGGTTTTTTGACATGAATCTATGGCATCCCCGTCAGCATTGTCATGCATAAACGCTGACTTACCTCCGGCAATGTCCCATGAGCTGAGTTCTTGCCCGGTTTTGGTGCTGACAAAAGTAGTCCGGCAAGTTTTTCTTCTCAAAACAACATGTCTTCAAAAGAGTGATACATTTACAACACAAAACCGCTGTTGACAAAAAAGTCAGACCTCATAATCGCTTGGAGCTATTTTCTCTCTATTTGTATCACTGTTGCGCATGAATCCAACACTTTTTTCAGTTGTTTGGCAGTGTTTATGTCCTCAGGACGATGACACCACGACGCGAGAGAGCTAATATGAGAGCTAACGTGAGACAGCAATAAGTATATAAGCTTGTGTAAGTTATCAGTGTCATAGTCAGACATGTTGCCATTAACTTTCCAAGCCTTAAACACAGTAAAGCAGAAGCGGCTGTCACCTGGCGGCAGTGCAGTGATACGAACAAGAGAAACGAGAAAAAATAAAAAAATACGAGAAAAAAAGCACTATGAGATTGTGAGGTCGGATTGTGAGATTGTGAAGCAACGGTTTTGTGATGCAAATGTATCACTCTTTTTAACACATATTGTTTTGAGAAGAAAACCATTTTATTTTGACAACCTCAGCCAACTTGCTGGACTACTTTCATCAGTACCAAAACTGGGCAAGAACTCACCTCATTGTTGACATTGTTGGGGGTAAGTCAGTGTTTATGCATGACACTGCTGACGGGGATGCCATAGATTCATGTCAAAAAACCCAAACTATCCCTTTAAAGCTCACAAGTGTCAATTTTGCGTATTGGATGACCTTTAAGGATTGAAGTTGCAGTGACTCTCCTTCCTGTTCTTTCCACGTGGGTTTGCAGTGCATAAAATGACAGATGCACTTACTACCTGGTGAGTTCACCTCTGACCTCACTCCCTCCTCCAGTCATATTCACTCAATCATCTAATCCCTTGACACTGAGGCAGTGTCATAATTCAGAAACAATAAAAATAAAAAAAAAATAAAAAAAAAAGTTGCATCAATGCTACATAGATGTGTTTAATGTCTATGGAACATTCCAGGCAAAGCAATAATATCTCCAAAGAGACAAGCAGTGCACCTTTAACAGCTACCTTTTTTTTTTTAAGCATTTTAACCAGCGGCAGAAATATAAATACATGTACCATTTCTGTTGAGCTGGTCCCATGTGTGGATAAATGATAGGGGTTGTATCCTGTGTAATCCAACCAAATCAATAGGAGAATCACAGCAGCCAGAGCCAAACGATTCTCAGTGGCAAATAACCCCATTAGGAAAAAAAGG
>KN497855.1:0-12986 GCA_000787155.1 Scartelaos histophorus | reverse complement strand
GGATTTCTTTTATCAAGTTTCCAGCCAGTAATGATGCTCGTTTCCCATAGAAAATAAAGATCAAAGTGACAATCCTATATGCTGACTGACCCCAACCAAAACCCCCATGACCCCATAATGCCCACAGTATTAATTTGTGAAGGTAGTAAGCATTTCCTCTCTCAGTTTTCTTCAAGAATACAACAACATGGAGCTGTAATGTCAATGAAGGTGGCCTCTATGGTGTTCTCATCCATGAGTTCTAAAAGTATTAAAAAAAAAAAAAATCTGCAATTACTGTATAAAGAAAAACTCGGTCATTTTAAATGGGGAAAAAGTCTTCAAAATGTTGCACATGACAGGGAGCAGAAAACCAAGAATAGAGCAAAAAAAAAGGAAACCAGGGTTGTTGACTTTGTAGAATGAAGGAAGGAGTCACAAGTAACCAATGGAATAAATGAAGATGAATACAAAGAATAATGACATGATAAAAGGATTTTTCCTGCTCAAAATATAATTACCTCACATTTGCGTGCGAAGTGTGAGTGCCTTTGTCGTAGTAAATTAGATTCAACCTGATGTATTTATTACTGTCATTTCGTATTACTCATGTCATGTTTGGATCCAGTTCTGTTATTCTGTTAAAATCTTTGTCTTTGTGCTATCTCAGAAATCGCACGAATAGTCTCCCCAGCTGCTGTCGCCCGCTCTCTCCCTCCTCATCCATCCCCCGTGCTCCTCAATCTCCTTACCCCATCGTCTTCTGCTTCCGACGCATAATATGAGACGTATTGACTTTGTTCCCTGGAGCTGCACACTTCCTCCTCCTACCACACAAACACCCTCATGTGACAGATGCACTCTTGTACCTGCCATCTATCTTCTCGCTGTCTCTTCTGCCTACATGGCCTGCACAATTCAGTTCAAATGACACCTACTAAATGTGCAAACGCAAAACTTCTCATACACGAGAAAGCTCTCTGACTCCACGGGGTGAACAAAATGACAGATGTAGCGTTCCCTGCACACAGCATTGAAGCAGATTGCCACACTCCTCCTGTTTGGGGCCCCGGCAGGTACAGTGGCATCTGCGCGCCCAGCCTTACTCATAGATATTTCATGTTATGGCGCGGCGGTGGGTCTCGCTGCGCACACCAAAGCAGCGCGGTATAAAGGGAGCCATGCTGAGCTCCTCCACAGCAGTTCTTTGAGGTGGTCCACGGGTCTGAGTCATGAGATCCTTCTAGAGGCTCTTTTATCGACAAGTCAATCTAAATCAAATACGAAATGAGTAATATTTAACTCAATACTCATGTGTTATAATTCAATCAAATTTAAAGGTGAACTATGTAACTGTCTGGTAGGAGGTCCCTCAAATATTATTCTCCATGGAGATGTTATTGTTTTGTCTGGAATCTTTCAGAGTATGAAATTAAACCTGTTTATCTTCATGGAGACCAAACCAAACCAAGGTACTGGTTAGATCTGTGGTGAGGTGACCCCACTCACAGTCAGAATGCCTGTTTTTCTAGGTATTTTTGAGCATAAAACCACTTGTAGCTGAATAAATGTAAGATAGACCTGTTTCCCCACCTTCTGCTGAAGGTCTCACCCTTTTGTCCAAGCTCGGGTCTGAGTGCTTGAGGGTCCTGTTCAGCACTGCAAACACTGCAGCATTTCAGTTTGAGGGTTACAGCCTTCACCTTTGAGCTATTCTTTGAGTCCCTAGTTTCTTGTATTTCTTTTTCCTAATGTTATCATCATTAAGTATTGCAGTGTCCACCACAACATCAGACATCTCAGCCCAGAAAAGTGCAGTACTAGGAGGAGTAAAGATGCGCAGAACCCTTAAGGTTGGAAATGTTATTGCTGCCTGGAATGGCATTAAATGTGACAGTCTCCTTGTTGACAAGCAGGGAACACTGGCAGGCTGAGTTACAGGTCTGAAATGGTAGAAATGACCCTGTTCCCAATAAGAATACATGTTTTAAGTGTTTTAGGCAATAAAAACACATGCAGTAGAAGACATACAAGACAATACTTGGCCATATGGTGGAACATTCCAACTCTGTGGACAAGTAAGTGGCATAAAAGTTACATAATGCAGCTTGCAAACTGTTTATTTACAGATAACTCGGAAATTAGTTAGTTGGTTAACTATCTAACTAATTAATCAACTAATGTATTTGATAACAGACAATGTATGCCTTTAAATTATATCTAATATTTATTTTAAAGTGTATTGTTCTTGAGTGCTTCCATGTCACAACACAATGACAAAAGAAGATGTAGAAACAGAAAGGGGCCAAAGGGTGGTGTGCAGAGATGAGAACTCAGAGCCAGTGTGTGATTAAAACCTGCTGAGCATGCAAAAAATACATCAGCACCAGAGTTCAGACGAGTGGGAGAGGAATTATATTAAAAATATTGTGCCTCCAGGACAGCATTAATTTACTCTCTGCAATTAAAACTGAAGGCTTTCATTTGCATTTTTATTATAAATCCATTCAATACGTTGGGCAATGAGTCATACTGTACTATTACAGTCAAGTTTAGTCCCTTCAACTCAAGACAAAAGCACAGAGCACTAAGCGGTAACTTACAATAATAAATGAACAGGACTTTATTTTGAAATGTTTTTGGGAGTGAATATTTCTTCCAGCGTTTGGCTCCAGTCAAATGAAGCTCACAAGGCTAGCAGTTATAAGAGCAAATTTGGAGCCAGGTCCATTTTAGGAAGAGAAATCATCCTGTAGAGCTTGTCAGTATGAACATTGTAAGACTAAAATGACAAGTTTCACCGCAGAGAGAGTGGTGGCAATTTTCCAATGTAAAATCAATGGGAGGTGATGGAGTCCGAAGCGCCCCCAGGAACACTTGTATTTAGAATACACCAGCTAGAGGGTTTTGCTATGTCCATTTATATATAGTCTATGTTTCAGAGTAATATCTTATCCTAATGGTTACACAGACATTTGGCTCTATTTTGCAATGTATGATCTTACACCATTCTCAATCAAATTTATTGACCTATTTTGACTTAGTGTTTCTTTATTTGTTTGTTTTTATAGCTAAAAACATTAAATACATGTTTGTATATCTAGTAATCTAAGGTAAATAGCTAATGTTAATTCTGTTGTCCATTGGAATGCTAAACTGACTTACATTTATTTAGCATTTTTATTTCTTTCATATTTTTTCTCTCTCTCCATATTCTTTCTCTCTGTCTTTGGTCAGCAGACTGGTTGAAGTGTCCATAGAGGGGGAGAGAAAGGACTGGCATGTGTTCTTTCTGCCACTTCACATTAAATAGAAGCAGGCACGGCCGGTCAAACCCAGATGGCCCCAGGGAGGGAGATTGGTGCAGTGTTCGGGAGAGACTTTTATTAAATATAACCACCGTGCCATATAGCTATCTGAAGGCACTTAAAATAGGCCCCACACTTCACACTGCAGTGCACTTTTCAGAAATGTGAGATCACAGACACAATGGGACTTGTGATATTTAAATGCCCTACTTTCAAAACTGACAGTGCACTGATGTATTTGAATCAGTCAATGAAGTATTTTATAATTATTATAGATAGATAAATCTTATATATGGATATTTAAATCTTAATAAATCTTAATTTTCTGATCTATCTATACCTTTAGTTGTGTTTTGTTTCATTCACATATGTAACACACATACCCTGCATATTTAGCTCTTTGTATTTGTATATTTTGTTTGCTCAAGTTCTTCTCTCAAAAGGAAAATACTTTGTTCCACCTTGTGATGTCATTTGGTAATACAGGAAGTGTTTTACTGCAGTTTACAACTCCATACAACTTCACCAGAATCATTTGGATGATGTCAGCCCTGGAACTCCCCATCTCCACTAAAGTGTGGTAAAAGGTAGCTGTTAACATAAAAAAAAAAAAAAAAGATAAAAAGTAGTGGTTCAAGACATTACAAGGTGGAACAGAGCATTTTGATCTTTGGAGATGTAGAGAGACTAATAATAAATTATTACTCAAATTTGTGAACACAACTTCGGTTATTTTTTTGATGAGGTAATGACATTATAACATGACTTAAGGCTCAAAAGAATCAGTGCTATGTAATATAGGACCTTTAAGTAAGGATTCAACTATAAATAAGATACATTAATACAATTGTTGTAAATGATTACTTAGGGAGATCCATACTAATCATAACATCAATTAACCTAGTGCACTGAACATCCACTGTAAGAATCTTGTTTTTACCGTTTCTTGTCTGTAACATACACAATATACAAAATGTACCTGATTTAAAACCATGTGAATGTAATGTCTTTATTTGTTGAGATAATGGCCAGGTCAGAATTAAACTAACTGCAAAATCTTCTTTTGAAATAGGACCAGAGATCAAGGATTTGGTATCGATGGAGCTTGTATTAGAGCTGATACCTGGCACATTTATTGATCTTACTGCATTCTGATCTTAACCACAGAGAGACAGAGCTGTCTCATTTTATCAAAACAAGTCTTTATAATTTATTCATAACTTATCTATTTAAAAAATTAGGTAATGGAGTTTTAAATAACAGGGATTTTAAATAGCTTATATAATCTGAAATCTAGCTCAGATGACTAAGGTGCCAAACAACTATATATAGATGCTAGTCACTACAACAAGTCCTAAAAGTAGATGCTGCACACAAGATACTCATCTGAACATGTATCAGGACACAGAAAAAAACACGGAAAAATGGACTGAATAGTTTTAGAATGGTCTGTTGATACTTTGTAGCTGATGTCATCAACCATTTCTTGGGGGTGTGATGCTAACTGGAGGCTCTGCTCTGTTTGAGGCTGTAGTCAAGTTAGACTTAATCTGTCTGGTCCTTGTTTTAACACAATCTGACCTTAAAGAACTGACATAGCTGGAACTACAACAGGTGAGGTGATTTTTACTGTTAATCTCAAATAACATCACAGTTAGTTACAATCTCCCTTGCATTAGACAACAGTTTTCCACTTTGTCACATTTACCTTTTTGTTGCAAATCAAACTGCTAAACCGGAACATGAATGCTTGTGTTGAATTTGTGTTTTTCTTGAGTTTTCGGACAATCTTTACACAAGGAACCACTCACCCATTCACAAACACAGGGAGAGGTTAGGTATCTTGCCCAAGGGCACAGTGACAGCATTCATTTTGTGGGAGCTGGAATCGCACCGCCTACCTGGGAGTCAGTGGATCTGGCCTCTCCGCAGTGATGTTTGTGTCGAAAACTTCAACCTTCGGATCAGTGGACAAACACTCAATGAAGCAACTGAACAAATGAGTGAAACTTTTGCCAATAAATGCACATGTAGAACACCCCCAGCATAATGTCCCTGCAATGTAGCCTGTCAATATAAGAACTATAAGTCTGCATTGACATTAGACTGTATTATTTGTGTTGAAATTACATATAAACTATACAATACTATATATACTGTACTGTATTGTGAAGCCGTCTGTGCTGCCTAATACTGTCTTTTTCCTGAATATCGATATTGGCATTACAGTGTGACACATGTATAAAATTCAAAGGTTATTCTCGGTTTATTTTTTGCAGTGGCAGCTTATGCATGCATAACAAATCAACTTATCTGTGCCTGGTTGAATATAGCGAGGGCACCGGATAAGTCAAGGCACTTATGAACCCTCATGGAAGCATAAAACCACTTGTTCTCCTCGGCGAAGCCTCTCTTCAACCAGAAATGAGCTAATATTTGTTAAGAGAATCCAACTCGGGCTACAGCACAATAGCCCTTATATTTCCTCCATCAAAATACCTATCAGATAACATTGTACCACACTGTGAGACTGCGGTATGTGGGTTGGGTGAAAAAGTATCTCAATACGGCTAGCTGACAATCATTCTCCCAAGATATAGCTCTTCATTACAAATATATATAGCGCAGTGGGGCAGATGCAGTATATGCATTTAGAGAGCCACTTTGATACACAGAGCCATAGAGAACCACTATGTATCAGCCAAGATAGACAGGCCTTTCTGCTGCCTATATAGAAAAAGCTGACAATAACAAGCTTGATAGCAGTCCTAGCCTCACTGGAGGGATGGATGACAACAATATGAGTGTGTGTGTGGGAGGGAGACGTGTGGATGTGGAGGAGAGAACAGGAGTCATTTGTCAAGTCCGTGAGCTAATAGCAACACAGCCAGAGAGGACGCCGAATCACATGAATGCGTCACCTTTGGCCTTTTAAAGGAATGAGCAGTAATAGAACAAGCTTGGGCATTTTATGTTGAAATCAGGTATTTTACAAAGTTGATCAATGGTGGAAGAAGTATTCAATTTATTTACTTAAAGGTGGGCTGTGTAACTTTTAGATTGGGCGTCCGTCATCTTCTTGTTTCTATGGATATGTCATTGATCTTCTTATGTCATGGCACATGGACAGAAGGCCCTAAAAATAGGAACAGGCCCAAATTTTATTCAATAGCCCCAACTTGTAACCATAAGTACTTGTCCAGCAACACCACCTCAAAGTGAACAGATAAATTATAATATAAAGGCAACACAGGTAAGCATGAGGCAACAGATAAGAACTGGCAAAATATATAATTTTAGTTGCATTGAGGTGTATAAATTTTTTTTTTAATTCATAAAAAAGGTTTTTATATTCACTCTCTCACACGTACAATAAAATTCAATAAGAACAGGAGCATATGAATGAATGGAGCACAGCACAAGGCTGGAGGAGTTCTTGTGCATGGAGAAGTTCTGGACACCACACATGGAGCGTTTGACAAAAAGCTACATGCACAAGCCAGGAGATGTCCCAAGCTGATCCTCATGCACACGTCGGATTTGGAAGGAACACGCAACATGGGGCACAATCACCAGGCTTTAGACTTGAAAAAGGTGATTTTTAAGGGATATTAATGCTTAATCTGGCACTCATGGTTTCAAAGGTTCAGGCCTTACCAGGTCATACTGTGAAACATTCCAGACAAAGCAATAATGTCCCCACGGAAAAAAGTATCTGAATGACTCTCCACCAGGAAGGTTACCCTATGCACCTTTAAGTAAAAATACAGATAACTTACTTTAAGTAAAAGTATCACCTGCAAAAATCTACTTGTGTAGGTACGATGTGGAGTGGAGGGTCTGTCACCTGCTTGTCTCCATGGAAATGTTACTGCATTGCCTATGATGTTCCACAGTATAAATTAAAACTAGGTATCACAAGAGAGACAAGCAGGTTACAGGACTATGTAAGTATTTTATTTATATAGCACTTTTCACAGACATATGTCACAAAGACTCTTTACAGATCAGTATTCACTCCATACCATGTGGCTACTATTGTAGCCACAACTGCCCTGGGGCAGACTGACAGAGACGCCATCAGTTCCTCCAACCACCAACATTCATACACACAATACTTTCATACTAAGCAATGTGGGTGAAGTGCCTTGCAATTGGCGGAGTAGAAAGTACAGATACTTGCCTTCAAATGTAGTAAAGTAAAAAGTATCAATTTTTAAATCTACTTAAGTAAAATACAGATATTTAAAATGAATACTTAAATACAGTACTTTTCAATTTTACTTCATTACGTTCCTTCTCTGAGGTTGATAGTTATTATGCTGTATCTGTGAAAAATCACACTTTTGTCAATGAAAAAGTGAGGAATTCAAATTAGGAAAATGTGGCCTTTCCATCTGTTTGTATTTGGGGGGATCCAGAAATGGTCTCAAGTTACTGTAGCAACTAATCACAATGCTTGGCTCCCTATGCCAATATTGAAAGATGCCACAATCTGTAAATAATCTAAGTCATCCTTAGTTATTAGTCAGTTAATCCAGTACTGTTCCCCAAGTGATCCTAAATCAAGTCTTCAATATTCACCAGACTGGGCCAGGATCATCGGGAGTATGGATTGAGTACATCTCAGGTCATGCCCCAGTCACTTCCATACCAAACCCAAATCAATCACCATTCCCAATCAATATTTTAATTCCCAACCAGCAAACCGAGTCACAAGAATCTAACAAATACAATGAATCTCAAATCATTGTTAATTATCATTCCACATGTTTTTCCAGAATCTCTAGCAAAATATAACTTTTATTTTATTATTTTAAAGTCATTCAATAACCATGTATTGTCAGAGGATACTTGAATAATGTTCTTTTTGTCAATACAATAATGCTTAATGATGAAAAACAAATGATATAAAACCAATAGAATAATTAAAATTGTTTTCAACATAAGGCGAATCAAGATATTTACAAATGGTGCTGGTAAGTGTTCAACACTATTTGGATTCATGAATGAAATATAAAAGTCAGTGAATATAACTCACTGGTAGGAGCATTTTTAGGAGCATTTTCCCTTGAACCAGAGGGCATCAGTCTGAACCTTTTATTACCCTACTAATGGCTCTCTGAAAGGTTGTGTCTAACCTTAGAAAAGGTTTAAGTCATTTAGACACTGTTTTTTGAAACGTTTCACCTGCCATCCAGAAATCATTTTCACTCTCAGGGTACTGGCCTGAGAAGTAAGATTTTTCAGCTTTTAAACATGTCATATTTGAGTCAAAACAAACACAAAAACATTGTTCTTTGTCCTCATTGTTTCTCATTGTTCAGCCCTGTTGTTGGCAACATCTATATACCTCATTGGAAACAGGTGTAGTACACTATTACGAATCCATTATTTGAAGTTAGAACATAAGAAATATTTGTCCCACCTGACTAAAAGCATGTTTAAGGGAACTAGAGAATAAGTCACAAGAATACATAATAGCCGTGTCCTTTAAAATGACATTCATAGGGCAGTCAAAATGTTTAAACCTTTAAAACCTTTTCTACCAAGGCCAATTGCTGGACGAATGACAGATAGAGTGACCCACAGCACGTTGCTTTAACATGTTGTAATACACAAACAGTGACTGAAGGCCAAGCAGCCCCATATCTAGGAACAGATCTATTAGTGGAGATGGTAAGTGCCTTCTTGAGGAAAGTGCCAGAGCCCATTATATTCCATAGACTGATAGAGGCTAAACACTCAGGTCACAAAGATATCAAAGATATCACCTCTTTCTTTTTGGGAGCTGACACGACCAAAAGAGAGGCATTGCTGTTCTGTGAGGTATGAGTGGTTTGGGGGACTATTGTACAGCTGAAATAGAGAGCATTAACTCCTGCTGTAGATAAACGGCCCGTTCTGAAGGGCTAAAAACAGCAGGACCTGGGCAGTGTGAGGCTGGCTGCTGGAACATCACAGATTAATATTGTGCTGTGAAGTGTGGGCTTTTGCAGTGGAAACTCTGTGTTATTAAATTGAAAGTTTCATAGTATGGCATTAAATTTAACGATCCTGGATTTATTACATTATAGATGTTTCTGCTTTAAGATGTAAACACCTACATTCTCCGCAGATCTGAACTAGTGGCTCGTTTCCATGGAGATAGATGCATTTAATTTCATACTGTGTTAAAGGCAAAGCAAGAATACCTATGGTGATAAGGAGGTGATCAACTGTCCATCAGGAAAGCTTAATGATGCACCTTTAATTGAAAAGTTCCCCCTATGGCTTCATTGAAATGAGTTTCTGAGGTGTTGGACTTCAGCCAATATCACAACATTCTATAGGCCAATATTATTTAATGTAGATGGGGGGTAGCTAAAATGAATATTGTTGAAATGCTGACTTTTATTGTCATATATCATGGTCATAGCATGGTTTTGGATCTATAAGACAGTCATAGAAATTCTCAGGTTCCATATTTGGGAATTTACCTTTTCAGTATTTCAGGACAAAGTACAACGTTATTCATAGGGAAAATCCCCGTCTGGGAGTATGGCATCATCACATTCTTGAGTCTGAAAAGTACAAAAATAAGTAAAAAAATGAGCCAGCCATGTGTTTTGCCTCGTGTTGAAGCAAATATGGCACACATGAGAGCAGTATATTAGTGTGGGCATCTGCCTGTAATACCCAATCAGACTGTATTATCAGCTGCCTGTCTGGTTCTCTGTCAGTATAACTTATTGAAGGCAGTCTGGGTGCCATATTTGCTCAGACTGATGGCTCTGGCCTGGTGGCGTCTCCTGTTTGTCTCCATGGAGTTAGATAAGTTTAATGCCATACTGTGGGAAATGCTCAGCAAAGTAACAACATCCCCATTGTGACAGACTTTAATGAGAAGTCATGTGTTACACTTTAATGCAAAACGTCATTGAAAATAACTCTTATGGCTTCATTAAAGTGGCTATGACAGGTTAGACTAGTCTTACTAAAACACTATAAACTAAAATGTTCACTCACGTTACACTATAAAATTTAGAATGTTTCCTTTGTTATTTTGTGCTATTTGTCTGATGAAGGCCTAGTGCCGAAACATTGCATGTCCTAATAAATTTTCACATTTTGCAAGGTGTACGTGGTTTTTCTCTATAAATGTTCCCTATAAAAACTCTAATCTACACAAACTGACATCTGACAAATACAAAACAATTTTACTTTGTTGATGCTTTTTTATTATGTTTAAGTATCAGATGTATTTTGTCCCAAACTTTTAGACCGAATTCTCCTTTGTGTAATGTTATCAGTGTTTAGGACTCTCTATTTCTTGCACTTTTCAAAAATGTTTTTTTACATATAGTTTTTGATTTGCGTAAAACTATCATATCCACAATAGTTATAACCTCACCAAATTAAGTCAAAATTAAAGAATAATTTTAAATCTGTCATACACACTTAATACAACAGGTTACTGAATAAGAGTATAAAACCAGCATGTGATTTGTCACAGTGTCAGAGCAAATATGGCACACAGACTTGCCTTCAATAAGTTATATCCACAGAGAAGCAGGCAGGCAGCTGATAATACAGTCTGAGTGGGGATTACACACGTAGATGCCCACACTAATATACTGGGTTACTGCAGAGCCATCAGTGCTGCAGCAGTCCTCGTGCAGCGCCGCCCCATTCACGCACACTGGAGATGGCTTTCAATTACTCTCACTCTATTCTCTTAGCTCGCCGTCCATTTAGTGTGTCCTTCCACGTTTACTTCTTGACCTCTTGTCCCTCCTTCTCCCTCCAAATCCCTCATATTTCATTCTAAATCTTTCTCTTTGTGTCACCCCAACCTGCACCAACTCTCCCTGGGTATTTCTGTGCCAATCCTCTCCTCTCTATCGCCCTCATTGCTTTTGATTTATATTCCAGCCCCGTGCCTGTTCACTGGGTTAAAATAACACCAGCACTCTCCGTGATCCGAGCACAATAGCAAACAGCTATGCTAAAATGATAATAGAAGAATACAAGGAGAACAAACAGTTTGGCTGTGATTGAATGTAAACACTGATTTGAAAATGATACTTACGAGTAATGAGAAAACTCCAAGAGACTTTGATTATGAATTATTCCACATATTGAGGATTGTAAGAAGTCTGCAGAGAAAAAACAAGTTCCTAAGCCCAAATGTTGACTTATAACGATACATTGGATTTATAAAGTGCTTTTCCAGACACCCAAAAAGCTTTAAATTGCATTATTCAGTCACCCCCTTCTGATGGAAGTGAGGCTGCCAATCTGTGCCATCAGCCTCTCCAACCGCCAATCTCTCACACAGCACATTCATATAGTCAAGATGGGTGAAGTGACTTGCACAAGAACAGTTTGCACCACTCTGGTCTAGTCACTCTGGCACCTGGTATTACTGAGGTCTCCCATCCAAGAAACAACCAGGCCCAACTCTGCTCAGCTCACGAAATCTCCAACAAACGAAAGATTTTCTCCACAATAACATACTGTTGGTCCCATGGCAACGCAGTGGATGACTGCCTTTGTGGCTACTTGCTTCACACACTGAGCAGTTTTTGAAATGTTTTGTTTTTTGAGCTTGGTTTTTTACATACTATGGGACTTTAACCAATTAAGAAGTACACCATGTGCAGTTAAAAGGACACAAGTAAGGAATGCTGGACTGTGTGAAATGTTTGTTTTTCCCATAGCCATGGAGACTGTGTGAGAAGCTAGCTTAGGAGCTGGTTATGGACATTTGAGATGCTACAGGCTTTTCACACAATATTTGGCAGTAAATGAGGCAGAAAACCTTCCAGAAGAAAAACTCTGAGACCTTCCAGAGGAAATACTTTGAGGGAATGGCCCATCTTGTCACCAACAGTAAGCGTGAGATCTTTCCTGTTGTGTTCCCCTGGCTACCCCTGGAGGCTGCTATGACCCTGCAGGACACAGAGGAGAGACACTTGTTCTTCCTCTTCTCAAACTTCTCAAACTCTTCTCTTGACACAGCATCTGCTGACCCCACCTAACCCTCCTCCTGTTAACATGGACCGAGACCTTTGACTGAGACATGAAGGTAACTGAAGTGAAAATGTTGCTGCAATATTTGATCATTAAAGTATTTCTCTCTCTTATATATACTCTGATCCATGCATGTTGTTGGTGTTGATCTCCTGGCATGCAAACAAGCCCTATTGTGTGTTTTCCATTTCCTCTTGCCCATACATTAAAGGTGGGGCTGTTTGGCTGCAGCAGTGGTAAACAGTGATGTGCATCTAAAGGGTTGGATTGTCAGTGAGGTGTCAGCCTGGCACGGCCGACGCGTCACTCAAATCAAACAAAAGCCTGTGGCACAGTCTCAGACCGTGTGTCCTAACACTCCCTGTAGAGCACACGCCACTCAGCGTCTAGGCAAAGGAGCAGAGCAAATGAAATATTGATCCTTAATAAAACATGAAGTGCCAAGTCCTCAGACTCATCTGTACTGTGAATGGATAATCAACTAATGGTCATGTAGGCGAGAGGGAGCCAAACTTCAACATTTGTGTCAGCAGGCTCTTGTTTCACCACATTTGAGGAATAGGTAAAGTACACTTTCAGATATTTAGCTTTAGTTAGTGGTAGTTCATGATTTAGCAATAGCAAAGCATTACTCAACTGCATTCATGTGAAGTAAGCAGCATCTTTAGTAAGAACTGTGGCAAC
>JACN01013480.1:0-49807 GCA_000787155.1 Scartelaos histophorus | reverse complement strand
AAGGAGACAGACATTTTTATTTTACAGTTTTGTTATTTTTATTTTTTTTTAAATTGTCAGTTTTAATATTTGGTGTATTGTGCTGTCATTTCCACTGTGAAATAAATACTACTATACTGTTCTATTGTATTGTGTATACATTGGCTCTTAGTAAACTGTATTTAACATTGCATAGAACTACTCTCAAGGTTTTAAAGTTCTTTCCATTAGTATGATCCGTTTATAACTTTAGAAATGACAGCCCTTCCTTGGCCGAGGAATCGAATACACATGAGAAACCTGATCTTTTTTCCAATGGTGGAGCAGGGCTAACCACTGACAGAGGATGTGAAGGCTGGAGGACATCATTGTCACAAGTCCTTTCTGTTGTCTGCCCTCTGCTGTCATTAGCGATAGGCTCTGTGGACAGAGGTGGGGCATCGCTGCCAACTGCCCTGTCACTCACCAGGACCCACACTCATCAGCTGCTCAAGGTTAAAGCGCACTCACTAACTTTTAGAATCATGCATCTGCTGTAGAAACCTACTCAACTCAAGTGTCAACTGCAAAAAGAAACATGGCCAATAACCTAAAAAACCCATATAATAAAAAAATTGAAATCAGCAAACACACAGTACTGAAACTAGAGGCGCATCAATCCAATCAGTTCAGATACCAATATCCATACTTTGACTTTAATCATCAGATACCCATTTCATACAATACCAGGGCAGTGAGAGAAAATAGGCTTTCCATGAAACATAAATACTGAAAAACTGAAAAAACCTGAAACATGTACATTGGTGCATTTTTGAACCTGCAACTAGGAAACTGGTATAGCACACACAATTTCATAAGGCATTCGAAGTAATCAGAAGTTTTTATAGGCTTCAAAGAATACTTTTTCTGTTGTTGTTTATGACAACAATGACAAAATAATGATTTATTTAAGCACAGAAGCAAAGTGATATAAATGCTCAAATAAGAAAAGACAGAGTTATGTTTGTACTTTATAATTAGCTAAAGTCATATTTGAAAAAAAAAACAGCAGTGACAAGTGGTTTGTAATATTTGAAATACAAAAGCTTGGTGGTCTCTAAGTCACAGGCACTTGCCCAAGGATTATGATATTTCAACATGAACCAGGAAGACAGATGAAGTGGGATATTACGTAAGAGCAAGTTTCTGTTGTGAGCTGTGCAAAGGGTGCCGATTCATAAAACACTTCAACAGGGCGACCTACAGCCAAACTGCTCTAAATAACTGGTGGCTAAGCGAGCCCTGGACATTGATCATGAATGTTGTCACAGAGGCTCATGTGCCTGGATTTATCGCAGCTCTTATGTGTTAGTGATATTGATATAATTGTAACTATAATAAATGACTCACTCCTCTGGATATGATTTAGAGGGCTTGGCCACAGGGCTCGTCTCATCCTTCCCACTGTGAAAGATAGCCCATGGATGTGAAGTAACTATGTATTACCCAAGCTTTGACTATAATGCTCTGTTAGCCCTTATCAAAAAGTATTAGTCCCTCTACCTTATTCTGGAGCCCATATGGATTTCTTTCAAGGCACTTTCTATACAAAATTATGAGTGAATAAATTGCATCTTCATTTATCTTCCCAAAACCCTTCTGTGCTGACTGCGATACTCAGCTCTCAGCGCTTTACATAATTATATTAGTCTTCTGCTACACCACGAAATTGATTGCCCAGGAAAATGAACCTGGCTTTCCTATAAATTACACCTATGGATCATAAGAAATGTGTTATTTTGTTTAAAATAGTACCTAATCTAATTAGAGCTCTAATTCATGGCGAGCTACAAGTGTGCCTATTACAGTAACAGGGTTTGGAATTTAATCTGTCTGCAGAATAAAGAATGATTCTGAGCAGTTTCCATTTGTAATCCCCAACACATTATTACTGTAAAATAGTCTGTGACTTCTTGATATGAGTGATGGATTGTTAAGTGATTCAACTGCATTCATAAGTTTGAATGTTTCAAACTTAAATGTTTAAATTAGGAATAGGCAGTTAACAGTTGATTTAAAAAAAAAGTTTCTAACAGTCAAACATTTCAAGACTCACCTCAGTGCCTGGGCAAATTGAGCTGGTGCTGTTGGGTTGGTCTGTGGAGAGGCATGAACCCACTGACTCCAGGGAAACATTTCTACGAAGAAAAACAGAAACATTGTCTGCACACTCTGCACGCATGGGCGTTTGATTAAGCACACAAATGAGCAGATTCAAACTATGAGGACACTGTATTTATTTACCATCAGTAATATTGCACGTCCAACTTTCTTCCGTTTCACAAGGGACTATGGAGATATCTCCTCTTGAGGATTAAAAACACACTACACTAATACACATTTACATCAATCACAATTATTTCAGAATTCCAATTATATCACAGTTAACTCACACAACTCATAAAATAAAGACAATAAAGTACTGATTAAAGTAGCGGTTCTCAGCCTAGGGATCAGAACCCATAATAGGAGTTATGAAATAATTTCAAGGGGTTCCCAGATATGGGGAAGTGTTTAAAATGTACACAGTACACAATGTACACAGTAGTTTTAAAGAAGGTTTGACACTTTTTTTAAATACAAAATTCATTTGCACTTTAAAATGCAGTGCTAAATAAAGATTCCTATTTGATGGCCTCTCTTAATCAGTTTTCACTAAAAGTTTGGGGACACTTTGCTAATATTCTGTCCAGTATATAACTCCAGAGACAACATCACAGTGTTTGTTGTCAAGATTAGCGAGGACTTGAGAACACATGAGAACAAAAAGACAACACGATAAAGGAGTAATACAATGTGCTCCTTGTTTATCCTGCACTATATGCACTGTTATTATGAAACCAAGCAGATTATTGTGCTGTTACTATATTTGCAACAGAACATTCAGAACATGTGCAATTTTATCATCTATTGTGCGCCTCACCTATGGGCCAGAGCATTAGAATCTCAATATCCAAGTGCAGTGTGGCAGCGTGCAGGGTTAAGTAATTCTGCACCGCTGAGAAAGACATTTGATTTCATTTGTAGTATGTCTTCCAGCGGGTGGAGGTGAGCCCACCTTTGGCTGCAGGAGGAGTGAAGCGGCAAGCATATCTAGTGTTCGGAGACACAAAATTGACAATGCATTTATCTTTGAATAATGTAAATGTCCTGAGAATACAGTGGCAGTGGTCCTGGAGTGTCCGCTGAGGGCGCGGGGCTGTCAGACGCGCAGATCTCTGGCCCTCGCTGCAGCATAATGTGGTGCCTGGATCCCTGGAGCGTCCTGTTATTCTGCTCTACCTGCCTCGGGCCCAGTCCTGCTCCGGCACACTGCACTGGCTCCCCTCTTAATTTACAGCCAGGTAGGACAGGGAGTTAATGCCAGGAAGGCAGGCTGCTCTGTTACCACTATGTCTGCATACATATTATGCTCTATATCAAAACGAATGTGATAAAATCGGGGTTAAAAGGATTCGTTCTGATCCAGTGTTTTGGAGCGATAAGACAGTCAATATGGGTGTTCCTGTCTTTCTGATACGTAACAGGAAAAGAATGTAGCATTGTTAGTATTTCATGTTTAAAATAGCAGTTAAGAATAAAGTAAATGACAAACTATGCAGAGTAACATGCACATAATATAATCAGATGTTTGGCTCTTTACCTCTGGCATCCTTTTGGTATGTTTGTGTCCTCCTCCAGCATGTACTGTATGTAATAAAATCAATGTAATGGGAATTACATCAGTGTTTGACTGGGTTCTATTATTTTAAGTACTTGGCTTAGAGAATATTGTGAGCTATTGTGTCCAAGAAATGTGCAGCTTGCTGCCTAAAACATGTTTTGTTTAAAATGGATGGTTCCTGGCAGGCTGACAGTGCTGTTCAGTGAGGCAAAGTGCCAGTAAATTGTTTGTCTTCTGCAGTGCTGCTCTATAATTCTTCAGGGATTCAATGGCATTGTGTTTGCCAAAGAGAATAATGATAGATGGGATCAAATCAAACTATAGAGGATTTTGGGATGCACTCTGGCCACAAAGCATAATCGGAATACATTGTGTGCTCTGGACAAACACCTGCATATTGTTATCCTTGTGTTCTGACCTGCATCTCCTGTGTCAGTCCAGTGTTGTCTATTTCAATACGCACACTTATCAATTATCAAGTTTTGTGCACAAGTCCATCGAAAGCTTTCACTGATGAATTTGTGGGCAAGTCTTTCTGTTGAAAACGCTCCAGCCACACTAAACGGACTGGTCCATGTTTGAACAGATTAAGTTTAGGCTTGTAAAACGTCCAGATCATAGCACTAAATGTAAATGTACAATCTGCCCATTCAACTGTCCTTTTGGCCAAACAACAGGAGCATATCCCCATCTGTTCCACTCTCTGATGCCCAGGCCATGCATTTCTCCTGCCAGACCTTCCCATTTGTTGGAGCAGAGGTTTCCCAGCCATTTTGAAGGTTATGGACAGGGCAAGTTCTCCCACCATGTGCTCACAGTTCTTTGATTGGAACTAGGGATGCACCGTCCAGCTTTTTCTATTTTGATACTGATGATGATACTTTTGGCTTAAAGACTTTGCCGATACCTGATATCAACCGATTCTAAAAGAGACTGAAAATACTTGGTTTTTTTTTAATACAATGGTGTATGTTTAAATATTACCTAAATGTGTTTTGTAACTATTAATTATCATGTAAAATAACTACAGATCAGCTTTTTTGGACCAACATTGGTCGGCAACCAACATTGGTTATTAAGTCAGTGTATAAGAAAAATAATATAACTGTGTCACTTGAAAAAATTGTAAAAATGTGGTGACTGAAACATGTGTATGTTTTTCTCGAGGGATGCAAATTATTTTATAATATGATGCTGTGATGTGAGATTCTGAATCTCAACAGGACCTACTGGTTAATTCAAGATAAAATTATAAAAAAAACAAACAAAAAAAAACAACTGACTTGACTGAATCAATATCTTGGAACCAATATCCGATCCATCAACATTTTCAATATCTGCACTGATATCTGATACCAGTATTGTATAAGTGCATCCCTAATATGTGAATGTGAAAATCTGACAATAAACTTTTTGAATCTTGAATAAATGGAAGTGATGGCTGTAAATTTGCACATTTGAGTCATCGAGAACTCTCACTAACATTGAAATGTGCTGTCCTTGGATAGGAGGTATTTTTGATGCTGGTTCTATAGTGAGCAGCAGAGAAAGACGAGCGTGGCTGTCAGTGGAGGAGTGTGATTTGTGGCGAGCCCAGCCTTGCCAACTGTGAGGCGGTGAGGTGTGACCAGAGATCCTTAACATCTCCAGTTGCCTCGGGGCCAACTAGTCAATTAAACTATACTGTCTACCAAGAGCAATGGTGCGCTGTGAGAGGCCACAAGCAAAAAGGAAACTTATCAACCAGTTTAGCAGCTACAATTCTGAATGATTATGTATTATGTTTCCAATAGAGATGCATGATTTTGGGGAGAAAAATTATTATCTTTTCTGATCTAAAGCATACCTGGAGTTGTGTTTTGTTTCATTCACAGATGTTTAAAAACCCTGCATATGTAAGGTGTGTTCTTCTCTCAAACGGAAAACACTGTAGTAATACGGGAAGTGCTCCACAGTATTTTTAAACTAGAGTGATTTCAGCCCTGGAATTGCTCATTGCTACTGAACAAAAGATAAAATGCTAGCTGGTAAGTTAAAAACTACCACTAGATCACATCACAAGGTGGAAAAGAGAAATAATAAAAGATAACTCAAACATGTAACAAAACACAACACAACACAACACAATGAGTAGGTAACTCATATGACTTATATAAAAATATATATCTTAAAGTGGTAAAGTGTTTATGATAGGTTAAGAAAGTGGCAGCTGGCAGTATCATTTTTTTATTTTTATTTTTTTTGGTGGGGGGGCGCTATATATATAGGCCATATAGTATTATGACGAATGCCAAAAATAGGCAGTCATTTTGGTCACTATTGGCTGAACTATATCTATCTGAGCATAACGCTCAGCCAAGTGCAAAGTTTACGCAGCAGCACAACCTGATCCACTGCTCACACCCAGCTCCAGCAACACAATATATTACATACCATACCATGGAGGCTTGAAAAGGCCAAAATTTTAACACTATTTTTGGGCCACACAGCTGAGATCATGATGTTCTATTCTCCACATTTGGAAAGATAGGGTTTAAATTTAGAACCTCCTTCACACATGCTCTTTAATATGGTCACAGCAGAAAACCCAAACCTTAAAAAATATCATTAAAGTATAGAGAGATGGGATGTGAAGAAATAATTATAAGAACCACATTGTGTAGTCAGATATCAGGCAGCCAACTATTTATACATGGGGATCTGATGCAATAGTTTATTCATGGACAGGATTCAAACAACAATTCAAGATTTTTATCCAGCCAAAAATAACTTTCCAGATTTGCACAGAAAAAAGGGGGAAAAAATCTTTACTGACAAAACAGCTTGATCAAGTTTCAAGATAAAGGAGCCAGGAGAAAAAAATAATATCTCATGTTTATAATATTATGATGTACCATTTCAGATCTATGCCTGAAAATCTCAATAGGCAGTAGCATAATGGTAATACAGTCCAAAATGTACTAAATGTAGAGGATCACTGTTGTATGTGATACAACAGAAAAAGTGAAGGACAAGATACAATTTCCACAAGATGAGACACAAGATTGGATCTACAAGAATAAGACAAGATGAGATTTTGACATAAGTTATAGGAGATAAATTGTGCAATCCAGTTTCAATTTTATTTAATCTGCTGTCAATATGGGACTGCTTTATAGGACAGATTTTCAAATTTGTAACTTGCCAATAGGCTTTTTTTCCCCAATTCAAAGATGAAAACAGGGAAAAAAAATCTCACAAGATCATTTTCAGCATGTGTACCATCCAACTGGAAAAGATAAGATCCTGAAGGGCATTTTTTTGTGGGCGAGGGTAAGTGGGCACTGTGATGTATGTGTATGTAGTTCTGTTTCAAAACAAATAATTGCAATAAAAATAATTTGGGAAAGCAAAACGTATTGTCATTCCATATGTGTTTTCATGGATCTGATAAAATGAATGAATGGTTCCTGACTGGGCCTGCAAAGATGAAGCATATAGTACAGACTTTTACAGATTACCCACAAAATCTGCAGAGTAGGGATGACAAGATTAATAGATAAACTAATGCATGATGGTAGTAAGAAGCTTTAAGAGTTAATTATTAAAAAAATAATGTTTGATTTCATGTATTTAGTGTACTATTTAACTGTAAATTATTGTGATATTGTGTTTCTTCATAACGTTATGTTCTGATGCAGTAACAAAAGTACATTTTAAAATCTTGGTGTTGTTCATTTAGTATTTATTCTCATCCCTAATGTTTATGAATCCCATGTGTTTGTGTGGGAGACTCCACAAGGGTCTGTGTTCAAAGGGACCTGCCTCCTCTGTGGAACACTTTATCGTGTGGATGCAGATGTGCTTTTTGTTGGAACCTTGCACCTCATCCATTACCCGGGGCCTGCCAGAGAGATAGTGCAGAGTGAATCCATTCAAAAGGACCATGACAGAGCACTGCTCAAGTGAACTTTCAATGAACTAGGCTCCACAGAGGAATCCATGCATCAAAAATAAGTCATCTCTCCTCATGCTCTGGCCTGTGTTTCATACAGATTGTTACTTTCAGCACATTTGGCATCGTCATGGATCAGTCTGTCAATCTGATCTTTGTCTGAGCACTGTATCTGTCTCTGAAGATTCACTTGGGCTGACAATAAAAGTGAGGTGGAAATTTGTAACAATTTTGTCTTATGTGATCAAGATGGTACAGGATGTAATAATGGCATCATTATGCACTGTTTTTAAAGTGTATTCAAGTTAAATAAAAATAATATAGTGTTCTTTTTCAACTTAAAACAATAAAAGTATTATCCAACAGTACATTTTCTGAAAGGAAAATAACACAGCTCCCCTTGTGTCACATTGTGTCATTTCCTAAACAATGATCCTGCCTTCAGGTGACCGTGGGTATCTGTGGTCTGTCCAAAAGCCTGCACTGCTCAAACTCTGCCAGGGCATTACACTGTAGTTGTTGGACTACAGCCATCCTAAATGCCCCCAGTACTAATCACATGGTAAATTAATGAATAAACAGTTCATTTAGCTTTAAAACAAAACCAAGGCTTTGGCAGGAGCAGCAAACACATTATTAACAAAACACAAAGACAATGGTAGCCTATCTCATGAAGCTAAGTGAAAATAGATGTTCTTGGAATTGTTACAAAAAGAAATAGAAAGGTTGACAACTACAGAGCTTTTTTCCGTGCTCAGTAATAATACTGAAGCTCTGGCACTATCGACATAGACCTTGGGTTGTTATATGAAAAGTCATTGGACACAATTTAATTTCTGTCAGCAGTCAGCCTGCACAGCTGCAATGGGTTTCTTTTGTGCGGTCGCCTCTGACTCTGAGCATCAGTGTGAGACCCGCTCCTTTATTGCACGCACTGCCTGTGCCCTTAAGGTGCATTTCATCCACATGGAAAATGAAGTTATATCTGAACTTCGACCAATAGTCGCCGTTAGCCTCGGGGAGCAGCACTGTAAGAGCTGAGCCTTAGTATGACCGAGCAGTCACAGCAACCCAGAGCTCCACTGCTCCATAAATCTTTCACCCATCTGCATATAATGCCTGCATATAAAGATGGAGATTTTTGTTTTGTACTTGTGTTTTCTTTTTGGTCTGAATATGGAGTTTTACACTGAGCAAATATAATTGCCCCAAGCATTTTCTGACCTCACATCACATGGATCCCACATGACTGTCAAATCAACAAGCCTCTTGTCTTTAAGCAGCTCAGAATCATGTGCAGTCATGTTCAAATGGGCCATTTTACTGACAACTGCCTGTGTACTGTAAATCTGTGAAAACATTTTGTTCCTAATGCTATGTCTTTAAGTGTATTTGTGCCTGTTTCACTTATACACACTGACAGCACTCGAGACAGGTCTGACTGACAGGAAAAGACAGGGAGGTGATGACAGATGTGGAGGAATGTGATGTACCAATATACTACGCTGGAGCATTAAAACATGTAACTGATTTTTTCTCAGAGGTCATACAGATCACCATCATTTTAAACTTAATTCATTTATCACATAGGCCTACTGCTTATGTAGATGCAATGTTATTTTGGAAAAAAACCCTGAACTTAAAAAAAATGCTACCAATACAATGCAGGTGAATATACTGGGTTCAGATTATTATGGCAGACCTTATTATTATTATGGCAGATTTTTTTTCATTAATGTTTCCATAAATCAGCAGGCCTTGCAGAAGGAGGCTGTCTCACACTCACCAGTTACATCTGAGGCTGGTGGTTCTTCCTCACTCACCTGGGCTCTCTCATCCAGTCGAGGTTCCTCATGATTTGTCTCGTCTCTGTCCATGATCCTGGTCCTCAGTGGTCACATCCAGCTGGTGATCACCTATCGTGGGAGAAGAGATGGTAAATTCTGTCAGATAATCTGTCTTAATTAAAATTTCATGAAATGTGGCTTTACCATAACGCTTTGCAGCTCATACAGGGAGCCGCCGATTGCCATCATAGAACTACTTATGTAGTGTTTTAAAATTTGTGGCTAAAAGTCGGCTATAAGCCTAAATAAATGCTCAAAGGCTCAATAAATATGTGGGCATCAAATGGCACAGGCTACTATAACTTTAAATAAAGTAAGTAGGCTACAGCTAAAATGCTAGCCTAGCCAAACTGTTGTACCTAGCATCCTGCTTCTGCAGTGATGTTTATTGTATGATCATTGTATTTGTGCTTAATCTCGGACAGGTAGAAGTCATAGTAAACACTATAAACGCCCAGAGCCTTTCCCAGAGCCTTTCCCAGAGCTTGTCCCTGCCTCACCGGCGCGGCTTTGTGGTTTTGGACCCTCGCTGATCTGAGCCACACCGGAGCTCACACGAGTCTGAGCTCAGGACGACTTCTGACTACACAACCACACAGGGTAAGTAGGCCTACCTGAACTTACCGGCCTGTCCTGCGTCTCATGATTTTACAAAGTGCTTGCGTTTCTTTCCCAATTAAATCGTTTAAAATGTGTTTGAATCTAAATAGTCAGGTGAGGCTCTGTAAGGCAAGGCCAGGAAACTGCAGAACTCTCCGTCCTGGTGTATAGACGTGCAGGTTGGCTATACCACATAGGAGTGGGCCTATTTGGTCTATAGTTTCTCTTTTTTATTAGCAAACATCAGTGAGTAAATAAGCGAAGACTATTTGAAAAACACATGATAAAAGCCTATAATTTTTCAAAGAAAGTTGTAGGCTAATCTGATTTTCTCTTTCCTGCTCTCTCTGAATAAAGAACACTATCTTACTCTGGAAATGCTTGTGGTCAAATCATATCTGACTATAAAATACCTCATGTTTGCAGTTATATTTAGGCCTACATGAAAATCTGTCTCTGCAGTGAATCTGAAGAGTTTGTAGCAGAAGCAGCTCATACAGTTTACACCAGGAGCACCACACGTCCTCCTCACAGAGCCATTCAACAGGTCACTGCCACTGGGCACCAAACAACCACTCTTATTGCCAATGCTCATGACAGTGCTTTGTTATCTGTTGGGTCCTAACTGAAATGAACTGTATGTGAGTTACAAACTATGACAACATTATTGACCTCTGTAGGCACCCTTAGTTCTTGTATTTAGGGTGAAGGGTAAAATCACTGGAATGGAGACACATGGCTGGCTAACTCTTTGTTTCAGGGCTGCATGTATTCATTCACGTTTCCCTTAAACTCTGAGCGCAGGGGGAAATTATAATTAATCTGTTAATGACAGTCGGCGCTGTCACAAGCTCGGGGAGTGTATAATAAATTGCCGTAATAAAAATTAAGATTGCATGCATCATTGAGGCCTTCTGAGGGTTTGTTTAATGTAGTTACAAAAATGGTAGCAGCTGATGTGGCGTCCACTGCTCTACCAGGAGAATGCTAATTTCTGAGTGACACTTAACCTGCTGTAGCTCAACCACTGCTGAGGGAGGTTTGTGCAAACCTAATGACTTTTTCTATTGCCCTATTTTGAGACCCACTGAACTAAATGGCCTGGTTTGTTTCTTGAAGGCAAAAGTTCTGCATTATTTAGTAAAAAACATGTTAAAGCTTAACTGTCCTATATTATGCAAAATTGACTTCATTCACACGTGTGAGTTATCCGACAATATTAGTCTACCTACATCTCCAAAGAACAAAATGCTATGTTTCAATTCCAGGTCTGAAATTATGAAAATAATTCTCATGGAGGTATATGGAGTTTAAAAACACATTGGAGCACTCCCTGTATTACCACATTACATCTCAAGGTAGAACAACATATGACAGAAGAACTATGCAGGATTTGTGTGTTTAACATGTTTGAATGAAACAAAACACAGCTCGGGGTATGTTTCTGATGAGGAAACCTTATGACATAGATCAGTAATATGGACCCTTTATTTCATAGAGATTAACCTGCGTGGCTTTTGGCACTGAATAGTGTTTGAGGTGGTGGACAGTACAGATGAATGACCATGTGCTCTGTGAAGCCACAATAAGGTCAGAGGTCAGATTATACACTCGTTCTTTCTTCCCTTGTGTGGGACATGAAAGCTGCTGCATCACCAGAAACACGCACACATAAGGTTAAGGCGAGCGACTGCTGCAGAGAACATCCCACTTTGATGAGCACAAAGATGGCTCTGTACTGGTCCCATTAGAGAGGAGCTGATGACTTTTGCCCTGTAGGAACAAAAGAACATATCTGAAACATGGGCTACACTGAAGATTATCACTTCATTTCGTAGGCCTTCTGTTAATCCTACCAGCAGTCATCCACAGTATAGTGGTTAGATCAGCATTCTCCACTCCCCTGACCTTCAGCTGTAGGTGGACATGCTTTACTGAGGCTGGCTGACCAGTTTCCTGTCTGGTCACCAATTAGCACCTCTTCTGGCCTTTCAAGCAGAAGTATTAGTCAAGACACAAACTTGGAACCTTATCTGTGGAGGAACTGTTTGGGACACAGGGGCCTGTTTGGGGCCATGGCCTGCGGGCCAGGCTGGTATATTGCACTTGTAGCCTGACACCAGTTGACACAGCATCGTTGCCCAGGTCACGCTACAAAAACACTGCCCTCAGTCTGAATGAAGACAGCCAACAATGGCCATATTTTGGCCCACAGACAGACTATAGTCCTCTTAATTGCACTAAACTCACTTGGCTTTCAGAGGGAGACACTGCCACATAATGAGATTCTTCCTGTCCTGATGCTGAACTTTGTCCGGAACAATGAATAAGCAGGGGAAAAAAATGTTTTTCAAAATCATATTATTAGAAATTAAGCAAGTTAAGTTGTTCTGCTGTTACTGGAGAGATAAATATCTGCTGTATAACCAGTTTAAATTTATTATTGTATACTATATACTATATTATATAACCATTGTAGTTTTAGAGGAAGAAAGGGGAAAAAAAATGACCACTGCCTTTATCAGCTCAAAACTGAATTTGTAGATTCAGATTAGATTATTGTAGATTATTCTATGATATGATATGATATATTATATTATATTATATTATATATATTATATTGAACATTCCTCACTGACCTTCTGGGTCAATAAATACTATTTTTAATAATATCTTATGATAAAACCATGTATTATAGCATTTGTGTTAATGTGAATGCATCGTATTATCTTTGAAGCACACAGAAAAATTAATAAGCAGTACAATGCTACAAACCGCAGTGGAGCGTGCATCTTTTCATATATTTAGGGAAAATATAATCATTCTTTTTAATTACTGCACCTAGGCACTCTATTAAAATAGTAATTCCCCTGATCCACCTGGATTGATCTGTTCACAGTGGGTGGTTGTGGGGAAATGCACTGTATAATATTCATGCTGGGATGCCTTGGTTGTGCTGTGTGTCAGAAGCCATCTTGCAGCGAATCCCTCAGCCACCTTGGAGCGCAGCCTGTGGAACTGATGAGGTGAAGAGCATTGCTCTGCAGCTCCATGCTAGTAATCACGGGACTGAAGAAACACATACATCATCTGGCACACAGGTTGGCATGGCGAGTGAAAAGCCTTCACATCACGTAAGATGTTGGACAAATGATGGCCATACGTGTGTTTGTCTGCTCACAGATGGCTGTGCATCTTCAGTCAGGAAAAAGCTGAGCCTGGCACTTCTGCCCCTCCCCCACCGGCTCCTCCCGCTCCCCTTCCTCTCTGCCTCCATCAGTCTTTTGTAGCACGGCCCGTTTTGCCTCTCCTCTGCAGGAGGTTTGATATTGGCAACACAGTTAGTGCCCTCCACGGAAATAACACTGGAAAAGATGACATAAATTATTTGCCAATTGTTTGACACATGCAGGGCATTGTCCTTGCTATAATCATCAGCACTCTGTCACCTGAAGGTATGAGCGGTGCCACTGCTACTTTGTGTCTCTGCTCTGCCTCATGGGCCCTGTGCTCCTGTTCTTTTTACAACAGCATACACTCTGAACCCTTTTGTAAAGGTGGAATATAAATCACTCAATGTATCTTAACTATTACATTAACGGTTTTACATTAATGTTTATTAATTCATCAAGTTCCTGAAGTCATTGTGAGCATTCAACAACGAGAGGTTAGTTCAAAGTTCTGGGTCCTGGTTTATAAGTCTTTTCTGGGTCCAAAAATAGTGAGGGATTTTTTTGTAAAATGAACATTTGCTGATGTCACTTTTTCAGTAATAAGATAAGTAACAGTAGCTGTAAAGGCATTTGGTTGGTCTGAAACAGCCGTTAACAGTGCCTGTCTCAGTGTGTGTCTCTCTAATAAATAATATTAAATAAACAGATTTCCTAGTTTTAATCCCCCAGGCAGCACATAACTCCGTGTAGTATTATTAACACATTCATGTGGGAATCTTTGTGCATGTGAGCCAGTGAAAGGCAGAGAGAGAAATTTGTGCATAAATGTTTGGTCTAAGATGGTGACAGTGAAGCACATTTTACTTAGCCCTTATAAAAGCTATTGTTATTAAATTGTGGCTGGTGATACATTGTGCTTCATATGAAGCTTCTGCACAAAATGAGAAGAATATTTCCAAATAGGTTGTTTCCTAGAGCCCTGCAGTCTACAACACATTACAGTGCATGGATATGAGATATAGCTCAGAATCAATACCTGATTTAGTCGAATGAGGAATGATGTGAGGAGCCCTACAGGAAAGTACAACAACACACTGAAAAACTGGTGTCTGTTCATGAAAAATGCTCATTATCAATGGGGGAGGTGTTTTGTGTGGATGTAATGAGATACTGTCATGCTGTGGTACAGTGCAGAACAAGCAGAGCCACCCCTATGCAGCCTGTACTGTTCTATAATGTCCTTGCCCTTGATCAGTTCCCGCTGCCTTCAATTGCACCGAAGCCCATTATAAATTAATCACCTCATCTCTCAATTTGCATAAAACACACACAGCACCATTTACACTCGCCTCTGTCTATGAACTGGATTTTCAACAAAACTGCATTAAAGTGCCTATGCCCAGGACTACTAATTTTACTGATACTAATAATATTTAATCTACTAATGCACAATCATTAGATTTAAGATTTTTGCAAAAACATTCTCACTAATTTTTCCAATTTGGCCAATTTATTTAGGTTTAAACATTTACTTCCTGGGTGGATATCGTGACATTACACTTTGAGATTTCATAACTTTTATTATTTACATTAAAGTCTCAGAAAAGTGTGTTTCTAACATTTGGGCAGAATTCAAAAATGTGTTTTGAACTTTTTACTTTTCAGGGTTGTCTCTCCACACATCTGACATGTAAATTGGCCTGGTTTGGCCTTGATGGAGATAAAAAGGTTTAATACCCTACTGTGAAACATTCCAGACAAAGCATTAACATCTCCATGGAGAAAAGGGCCCTCCACTAAGTTATAGTCGCCTATTCTGGTGACTGTGCAGAAGCTAGTTTATACATTGTTTTAGGGGTTTGATGGATTTTTGAGCTAGAATCCTTGTATTTACTTCTGCTGTGTTTTCGTTGCAGGTCCCATCTTCTTTGTGGATTTTGGCTCCAGCAGGTAGACCGGTGTGCACCTGATTACTCAAATTAGGACAGATTTGCCCTGGAGTGATGAGGTAATCCGCTCTCCGAAAATGCCTCGCTATTACTCAGACAATGAGAGACAATAAACTTAACTGAAGGAGTGAAGATTGATTGCGGAGTTCTTATTTAGATAAACACGATTCACAGAAAAAGGCAATTCATCTGATCTGTCTGGGTTTATTTTCAGTGTGAATCAGCAGAAATGTTACAGACCTGCTTTGACTTACATATACATGGATATAAATCATATAATTACATTGTCAAAGCAACATAAGATCTTTGCAGAGATCCAGGAACTTTAAATCGTTCACTGACTTCTTAGATGCTGTGAATTATTATCTGCTCTGATGTTTTTTTTGTTTGTTTGTTTTTTAAATTCTGTTTTGCTTGTTGATTAGAATTAGATTAAATTACACTGTAGATCAAAATACCATCTGCTTTTTTAAGATTTCTGCTTCATCCAAACGTATACATTCAGCTAGCTATACATAAAATCTGGTTATCAATTTCTTCTTTGGGTGTGAACAGTTGAGTATAAAACAAAAAAAAAAACTAGATAAACCAATTAAGAAAATACTCCCTTCTCTGTTACAACATAAATAAATAAAGCTAATGTTCATCCAATTAGCAGAAGCCGACTAAGTCACTCTAGCCATATTGTTTTTGATATTGATTTCGTCCTATTAAGTTAACTCATCTGCCTCAATGTGATGCATCACACAAGCCACGCATCCGAGCAGCTAAATGCATACACTCAGACTTAGACAAACTTTATTGATCCACAAGGGAAATTATTTGGACACAGTAACTCACACATCACAATAAATTATAACAACAAAGAGGAAAATATAAATGGTAATAATACATTCAAAATAAGTAGCAAAAATAGCAGGAGACTGATGTCAGATGAGGCATAATTATATAAATGAATATGTACAGGGAAAAAAAATATATTTCTGCTATATATAAAGATGAAATGATTGACATGACATAAGCTTATCTATTATATAAGGATGAGCTCCTGTACAGATGTTTGGAGTATGGTATGAATGGCCAGTAGAAAAAAAGAAATCAACTGAAATTTCAGTGAGCAGCGAGAAGAATAATTTGTTAGGAATATTCACAAAACTACCGTCTGTTTAGTCAGGTTAATATTGTGCACCATTGGATCTAATCAAACGTGTAGCTGTGTGTAAAAAGCAGCTTCATCCATGGCTAATTTCTTGCCATAAAAACACTATAAAACATTTGCAATCAGCGGTATGTAATTATGAAATGATCCATGCCGAGTTAGACATCAGGGTTGTAAAAGCGCTGGCCTAACAATCTAGTTTGGCAGTGAGGAGCCCACATTAACAACACAACAGTAGTTATTCTCCCAGCGCCTTCCTAAATGTCACAGTTTGCATTTGTCAGTTTGCAATGTATCACTTGGAGGGGGGTGATGGGAAAGTCTCCAATGAGTAACCTTGAATGGCAGCCAATAGGCACAAGACCAGTAGCCTCCTCCCCATGCCAAAATGTCACTACTGCACCATACAGTATATTTAAAAAGCTCGTATTATGCTGTTTTCTCATCTGTTATAATTTTCTATCAAAAACATTCCCGGAGTTGCGTTTTGTTTAATTCACACGTTTTACACACAAACCCTGCACATTTACTCTAAGTTCTTCTCTCAAACAGAAAACCGTTGCACCTTCTGATGATTTCATGTGATAATATAGGACGTGCTCTACTATGTTTTTAAACTCCATGCACCTTCACTAGAATCATATGGATGATGTTAGCCCTGGCATTACCGATCTCTGCTGAACGAAATTTAAAAGATGGCCACTACATGACATTACAAGGCAGAACAGAATATTTTGAGCTTTGGAGATGTAGACAAAATGATAATAAAAAATACTCAAATATGTGTGAAAGAAACATAACACAACTCTGGGTATGTTTTTAATGAGGTAACAACATTATAACAGGAGTAGGATGTAGGAATACCATGTGACCTCTCAAAACACTCGGAAGCAAGGCAGAGGGGAAATTGTTTAATGAAGATGGATCACGGTGATGGTTTTGTATTTCATTTCTTAACAGCGGGCATATGGTTTTATTACAGCCACTCCTCACCTTTGGTCTATCTCATCTCAGACGAACCACTCAGGAGGTTGTGGACTCACTTTAGTTTTTGGGGGTATTTCTGTGACTGTCGCCAAGCAGAAACGCCATGCCAGCTTAGTGGAACTTGCTTAGCTGGCTAGTCAACAGGGAAATGTTGACAATTTAGACCAGTTCCATCTGCCCGGTGCTGTTCTGGGAGGTCTCTGGTGAAATACTGTCCTCTATCAACAGTGAATGTCACAAACCAGTTTTCACACGAGAGAATCTACAGGAAAAATGCACTACACATCAAATACTAAAGTTGCCATATTACACAAAATGGATTCTTGTGAGTTTTAAGGAAAGTTACGATGCCCAGAGTTGTTTTTTGTGTCACGCATGTTTGAGTAATCCTGTATTATTAGTCTACATCTCCAAAGCTCCATTTAAACTGCATTGGGTAAAATCCATTTATAGACACTTAACATAAAAGGAACTGCTGCCTTCTACTACAACCAGAAGCACAACTACTGGTATTGGTAATTTTCATATTCTTTTGTGTGATGATGTTATCAGAAATGGGCAAGCGCTTCCCCTTTTGAACACTGCAAAATATCCATAAGAAAAATCCCAAAATGTATCTGGCCATTTCTATTAGGACCTACTGTAAGTCTTTGAACTTGCTATACCACAACAAACATCTGCAATTCACCATTGCAATTAGTATAATTAGAGTAATATTTCAAATGAGTGAATAGTTTTTAAATGCACCCACATCACATTAAATATGTTTAATGAAACTCAGCAATAATGTACAATACAATGCATGCAAATTGAACAGGCAATTTTAAGTTGGATTTTGATTACATTTTAACCTAAAACCGCTGTTGTTTGCAGCTGTGACAGTCAGAAAACAGACCCCGAGGGAGAAAAGGAGTAGAGTAGCATGACGTAAGTATGTTGAAACCCACTATCATCTATTAGCAGTTTCACTCCACACTTAGTTGTGTTCATGTACAAAAGAGTCTTCTTATGAGTATTCTTAAATGGTATGAGCCTTGACAGTAAAGTGAGCGTTGCGTACGTAGCATTACTCTGGAAGTCTGTGATGGAGTCACACTCTGAACTCAGGACCAAAGGCCAGGGGTTCAAATGGACAACAGTGCCTTCAGGCAGGAGCCCTGAACTCTCTCACCTCAGCTCATGAACCAAGGTGACACAGTACCTGTCTTTTTTTGTCTTATATATATAAAAAAAATGAAAGCAGCATAATTCACATCAAGTTCTGTACTTATAAATGATTAAGATGTGTACATAGTGGAAGGATCCTCATCATCAAATATACAGAGAACTTGCATCTAGTTAGCCAGGTTAATATAGTGCACATCTAATGGAATTGTGGTTGTGTGTAAAAAGCACCTTCATCCATGGCTAATTTCTAGCCACAAAATAATTGTCTTCCACGGTCTGTAATTATAAAATGATCCATGCGTTATCAGGGCTGCACAAGCAATAGCTACACAATACAAATATCGAAAGCAATGTGGAATCCTTTAATTCCCTTCAAGTGCCTTTGTTACACACATATTCACACAGAATGCCTATAGGAATAATTGATACTGGTGTAAAGCGAGCTTGAAAAGCCTATGGTTTAGTGTGTCAGTGGTGCTTGCTGTCAGGCAGTTGCACGGGCTGAGGGATTGGGAGGGTCACTGTGTAATGTCCATGCGATGAGTGGAGCCGCTGCTTTACGACTTCCATTTGCTCCAGTGTGGGCAGCCTTCCCACTGGCGCTCGCTAATGACGCCGCCCTAATGCAGCAGCTAGAGCAGGGCAGGCTAATGTAAGAGGGGACGAGGGAACCACCAGGGCAAAAATTAAAACGCCATAATTGATCATATTTCAATGTAGCTTAACGGAATTGCCCTATAGCAGGAAGGGATTATCAATGAAAAATTAATACAATGTAGTAATGTTTCAAACTGAATGCAAGGTAACAATTGCGTGCAGTTATGATGGACTCAGATACCACTAACATTGTCTTTGCTTTTCATTTTCACCAGTTGTGATTAACACGTCCACTCTTAATACCAAACCCATTATAATTCCATAATGTCTTGCATCTATCAGCTTTTGTACAATGGCTGACCTCCACACTATCAGTACACTCTGTATAGACTGAGGCAAGACATTATTAAAAAAAAAAAAAACAGTCAAGGGGCAAGTTAAAGATGAGCTATGTAACTTCTTGTGTCCATGGTGATGTTATTTTTCACAGAATGGCATTATACATTTGAAATGAATATTCTGTAGACCAATCATGTTTAATACAGATGGGGTGCAGCTAAAATTAATTCTGTTAAATGCTGGTTTCTGTTTTAACACAGTGATTTCTTGGGCATTGTCACTAATAGAAATTATCAGGTTCAACATTTAATTATTTACCTTTTGGATATTTCATGTCAAAGTGCAGTGTAATAGGGAATAAAATGCGTCTCCATCTGAGAATATGATATCATCACATTATAGACTGAAATCCACCAATAATTTCTGAAGACTGAAGAAGGGAATTTTTTTATTATTTATCTGTTTCTGAGATTTGAGCTGCAAAAGGTTGAAATGTGCTTCTTCTATTACTCATTATCATGCAAACTAATTACTTAAGTGTTGATTTCTGTTATTTATTTATCTATCACAGATCATATATTTAAACAGTATTGTACATTTAGAATATTTTAGGGCATCATTCTGTTATATGTTTGGTTTTAATTTTATTGTCTATCTCTATGTTTATATTTACTTCAGCAATATATCATTCATTAAAATCTGTTATCGTTACAGATCTATGTGAACTTCCGTTACAAAAGTTATAAAAGTCAGATGTTGTGTTTTGGAAGTCATATAATTGTGGTAATAAGTGATTTTGGTTTAGGCCACGGGAGCAGCAGACAGGAGCTCGACTATTTCCCTCATATGCCTTTTAGTGAGCTTCCTCCATGTGCCCTCATGATCCGGCTGTCCCTTATATCAAAGATGCTCTGTTTATGTTTGGAAATCTATTGATATTGTGCATGATGGATGAGCTGCTGGCAGAGTTGCCCTCACTCCGAAGTGGTGTCAGAGGTGGCCCTTTTTAATGGATAGCTTGTGCGCTTCAAAACTAAATGTGGAACTATACACTGACAAAAAATATACAGCTCGGAGTGTTTTTGCATACTGATCAAGATTGACACTGACAGTGAACAGCACTGTGAAGAGTTACAGTGTGGTGTTGAATTTCCTTAAAAACTATGTAATAAAAATGCATTATCTCTGCTAATAACAACTGCTGTCAGAACAATGATCCTGCCCATAAATTTCCATTTCTGAAGTTTGAGTCATGTAATAGGTGCATTATTAGAAGCTAGCATGGTGAAGCAGACCTGCCGGTGTTTCTGATCGCGCATACTGTGGGAAGTCAAAGACAGATTGGAGGCTAAGATTAGATAAAGCTGTGTGAGTGTGTCTTCCAAAGCACTTACACGAATAGGGAGAGCCCAGCAATAGGCATCGTCTGAACGTGCACTTTCATCCTGGTGCTTTTTCTTGCCTCCAGCGATGGGAGTGGATGACCTTTTACTGTCAACTTCTAACATGACAAATTACAGAGGCTGGATGACCGTGTTTTTTAGGAATGCGAGAGTTCACCGCCTGGTCAGGCCGCTAGCAGGGCAGCGGACCCCTACAATAGAGACAGATGTTTTAATTGATAGATAATTGTCATAGATATATTGACTGCGGGAGGTTCTGTCGTTTTGGGGGCAAGGAACGTGAAAGCCAAGGAAGCCTTTAAAGGTGCACTGTGAAACTTTTTGGTTGGGAGCCTGTCACCTGCTTGTTTCTATGGACTTGGAATATTCCAGATTGACATTAAACAGCTCTATCTTACATTTATTCAATTACAAGTGATTTTATAGCTCAAAAATAGCTTGAAAAACTGACATTGACAGGCACTGTCTATGAGTCGGGTTGTTTCTCCACAGATCTGACCTGTAACTCGGCCTGATTTGCTCTCCATGAAGATATTAAGATTTAATATCATACTGTGAAACATTTCAGACAAAGCAATAACATCTCCATGTAGAAAAGCAATTGACAGACCTTCCGCCAGAAAAGTTACACAATGCTCCTTTATAGGGTTTGTCTTTTCCCCGCAGAGCTGCCCGAGCGGAGACCAGCAACTAGAGCACCACATCAGTACTGCTGACGTCTCCTGGGATCAATGTCTAAGAGTCTGTTTGAATATAAAGACAAAAAATGAGGTGAGGGCTTTTCTTAAATAAAAGCTTTTCAATGGGTGTTTTTTATCTTTGTGGTGAAAGCGAAGTGCATGTGTGACATGTCTTGGCCACGGATCCAGAGGTGGCGACTGCACATGCTCTGGGCAGTTGTGTCATGTCCGTGCCCTGTTTAATTGCAGATCAGCTGGGGAAATGCAGAGCCAGCCTTGCTTTCTGACCTCCTCGGGCCGATCTGTGCCACACAACCAACCCACTCTGTTGCAACCACATCAGTCACCGGCCTGTCAGTCTGCACAAACAGCCTGTGAGTATTTACTGGGCTCTTGCAAGATCAACACCTGATGCACGCTCATACATCTGCTACAAAACAATACAGTGTGTGAAAAATTAGGTTTACACAATGAAATTGCAGTAAACACACACACACATACACACACACACACAAAATTATAACCCTAACTGAAGTTGATAAAGGGAGTTTGATCTCACCCACTGCCTCCAGTCAAATGAAGCTCACCATGCTAGCAGTTATAGGGACAATTTTGGAGCCAGATCCATATTAGGAATAGGTAGTTATTTGTGTGCAAAATAGCAAAATAAAAAACCTCAGCATAATGTAGAGTGGGCTAATACAAACATTTTAAAACCAAAATGATGAGGCTCACTGCAGCAGAGAAGAGAGAGAGAGGCAACAATTTTCCAATAAAGTCAATGGGAGCCAGAGTCGATGGAGCCAGAAGCACCCCTATAAACACTTTCTATTTGGAATGCGGCGGCTAGCAGGTTAGCTACATCCATTTATGTATAGTCTATAATTATAAATCTTCAAGTTCGTGTGGAGTTTGCATGCTCATGTCTGATTTCACCTAAAACCTGGACAATTGTAATTCAACTGCATAATACAAATGTTATTAATGTCTCCTACCTACTCCTGCTAACACGAATGTTATTGCTATTTATGCTTGAAATCTATCTCCCGACAAAATGACCAAAGTAGAAGGTGTGAGGTCTGTGCCTTACCTCTGGTCATTCCCACACACACAGAGGGTTTAAGGTTTGCTCATCTCTTGTGCATCCATGGAGAAATGATTGCATATTTACTGGATGTGTTCACTCTGTCCCACACAGATTGGGTCATTACATATTTCTCATTTGTTCAACGACATCACCGTATTATGCAAATGCTAATGGATTAAGTCCCATAGACCAAATATGACTGCTGTAGTTAGCCATATTGCAGTAGCCAACAATCACTGAGCTGCGAAAATGAAATCGCCCGACATGCCATATATTTATGGACATCAACATTTAGCATCATTGAGAAAAATCCTTGTGCTTTTTAAACTGTTGTAAACAACCACGCTGTTCCCCATGCATGTCCAAGTATATGGTGTCCAAAATGAAGAGGGCCGGGCTTAGCACCCATTTGTTCCAGCTAATTAATATTTACTTTGGACAGTGAACATCACACGATGCACTGTTTTTTGAGATTACAATGGGACATTAAGAAGTGTCCTGTTGGTGAATAAATGCTAAATACTTGTTTTATTTTCCTTTCACATTTTGGATAACTATAGAAAGATGCTTCTAAGAAAACACACTTTAGTTCAGCTCAATTCAAGTGATCAAATACTTGCACATTCTTGAAGGTTACCCTAGTTACAGTTTTACTTCCTATTTTAAGGCAAATTCAAGAGCAGCAATTTTACAATATTTTCATTAACATAAATAAACAAATAAATAAATACATAAATAAATAAATATAGTCATAGTAATATTAGTTTGTAAGAATCCCTGTACTTTACAGATTGTAAGTATGCCATGGTGCCACATTCTCAAGGGCAGTAGCAGTACAGAGATAATATAGAGGTATAAGTTCCCAAAGCCTGGTATTACATGCTCAAGGTGAGATAAAACATGGCTCTTGTGAGTCTGGAGTAAGGGAGCGCAGGACTGCACACACATCTGTTTGCTATTTTCACCACTGAACTGGAAATACATAATCCTCTGCTTTTAGTAGGAAGAAACAAATGTTTGGCTAATGAAATCTCTCATGCCGACAAGCACCTTAACCGCTCTGTGGCAATATCACTGAAGGCTACCTAGATTCATGACTCGCCCTCCAATAAAATAAACAGCCAATAAAACATGAGGCCGGCACTCCCCTGACAGCACTTTAACATCATTACACTTTCAACAGGCTTTCACTGAAAACTTGAATATATCTTTGACTGTTCTCTATTACTTGGACTCGACCACATTGGCGTGGACAAGGTTTTATAGCTTCCTCTTTAAGATCGCATATCTCATAGTTGTGTGAAATGCTGGCGAGCTGGGTAAGTGTGAGCATCTTGTGTGGAGATCTGGGGCCGATTTGCGCTCAGCATTGCTTACATAAACTCCACTTCCACCTAATCACTCTGCCTTGACATCAGTAGCTAGAAAACATATGGGCCATGTACACTTTCCGTCCACAGAGAAACCAAGAGGGAGTGCAACGGGAGTTATGTTTCAGGGATCAAAAAATAATAATGATAATAAAATGATTACTCCACGCATAGTAGATTATGAAAGAAAATCCCCATTAAAACAGAATCAGGCATTTATGGGTAATTATGCAAATCATGACTAAATAAACGGTGTCTGTTGGAGTAGCTTTGTTTTTGTGTAAATCACAGTCCATTAATACTAGTTTAGGATGATCTGGTGTGATTTAATATAACACTGTTTTTATGAATGAATAGTTATTAATAACCACCCAGTTTTCTCAGCATGTCTCTCAAGTAAATGTTATGCTAAACTGAACGCCGTATCAGTTTCCTTAAGGTTAATCTTTTTAACCTTTTCTATTATCAGACTGATAACCTGGTGTGTATACAATGATTTTCAAGAGGATTACAAAGGTCCTAATAGGGGATTAGCTTAATCCTCTTTTTGTCTGTTCCAAATTCTATTACACTGAGGGATTAGACTATCAACAATAGCTCAAGGCTGCAGGGCTCAGAGGCTGAACTCCAAGACAAGTTGCTGTGCTTGTTATAATTGGACATAAATGGCTGTTAAGCGCCACAATAGACTGTAAAATAAAAGGAGCGTGTGATCTCAGTGATCTCGAGGGAAACTGGAAATGACATCACAGCGGCATGCTACATTTGTGCTCTGTGTTTTAGCCTCAGTCAGTGGGACTGTGTTGGTTTAAATTTGTAATTACAATCTGGTGACAGGATTGGACATCCTCCTTTGTGTGGTCCACAGTGTGCAGGCTCATACAGAGGTGATGTCAGACTCCCCCTATAGGACACAGGCGGTAGTACACAAACAAAAGGAGAGCTGACGCCGTAGGATCTGTGCCAGAGTTTTGTTGTGCTTAAAAAAAAGTGTTCAAGTACAGCTCAAACAAACTTAAATGATAACAGATTCACATTAGATAGAAAGACAGACTAAATTAAAATGTTTATAATTATGAATGGTTAAACATGGTTTATAATAATTACTATAAAACATTTATTTTATTAAATTTTATTTATTTCTAATACATGTTTGTATACATCATCATTTTTAGCTGATTTTGAGCTAGTCTTTTACCTCTTGACAATGCACAATATTTAAATTTTCATCTGAGTTATTTGCAATTGTGAAACCAAAACCTTGTCTGTACAGTTTGTAATGATTGTAATGTTTGAACTCAATGCCACTCTCTATTTTAGTGCCTTGTACTTGTGCTGTTTACTCTTGAAGAAACACAAATAACTCTAACTGTTTGCTGCGTGCATTTAAGCCAAATGCTTGTTGGTGGGTATTCGTGGAATTTGAGTGAGGGCTTCACACTGAGCCAGAGCAGAAACACAGGGAGTTTGACAGTGCTAATGGCTATAAAGATAAGTGGAAGAATGTTGATGCTCGAGAAAGCCACAGGCAATGGAGGAGGATGAAAGAGAGAGTTCACAGCCACTCCCGCACAACTACTAGTATTTATCAAGTCTTACACTTACACCGATTAATCCCTTTAAACGCTGTTTACAGCAGAGGATAAATAAGTGTGTCTGACACTATTATCTCATATCATGTCCCATAATGCTTTTGGCCTTTGCCTGCTGTGTGAATGAGGATGTGGGTTTCAACATGACACCATAAATATACAGTGGAGACAGTGATAGTTTGTTGCTGAGAAATGAGATCCTGTCTGCATAGGCCTCTCTCTCTTGTCTTTTATCTGTCTCTTTCTGTCCTCATCTCCGTGGCTCGGCCTGCATCTGCAGTCTCTGAGGTACGGCCAAAGTAAACATCATGTTCAGAGCGCTCAATCACAGGATCTCTCAGAGGAAGAGGGGGCAGTGCCCGGGCACAGGACTGGTGGCTGAGGGACAGGAAGTCAGTCACTCCCTCACAACAGCTCTCATTCCTTTGCCAACTGGGGATTCACCTATATTAAAGCACAACATCAGCATGCTCAAGTGCTTCTACTTAACATAAATATTTGCATGACATGGCTGACATGGGAGATCCTATCATATGTCATGCAAAGTCATCATAGACCATTACAAGCAGCACTCAGGCTGACCACCAAGACAGACAGTGGCTAAGTAGAGAATAATGGCTGACTCCTGGCCCAGCGGCAGCTACAGTTACTGAGACATGGGATCATTCTGTCATCACGTTTTTAAACAAAATGTCATCCCAGCTATTACACTGTCATTTTTAGCTGCTCTGTCACAGCCTGCAACAGTCCAGTGACAGATCGTCCTCCACTGCACGCCTCTCGGCAGTTGTGCACTGTGATTTTTCCCACGTACTTCAACCTTTCCTGACTGCAGCACATAACTCTCAATTGTGCTTTGTGTAGCAGCATGAGGAAGAGACTCTGTTATTTTTGGTGGTTGAATGTGTCCGTGAGGTGTTGTGTGCACGGGTCATTTGACTTTTTGTCCATCATCACTTACTGTACTGCAGAGGATGTGAGGCTTGCATGCAGCAGGACCAGTGTATGGCATTTCCTTCACGTGCTACAAGAATCTCACATTTTTGTCTTTGTTTTCCTGCCCCCTTAATTCCGAGTGTGCCTCACTGATGGCTTTGGCTGTGGACCAGCGCAGTTTGCCAAGCGGGTTATCCTGCTGTGCTCTTAAACATAAATCTACTGCTAAATAGTAAGTCCTAGACATATGGACAAGTTGTTCTAAAGAGCCTGAATGAAAAAAATCGCTTTTGAGATGTATGGTTGGTGTTAGGTTAACCGCTGGGACAAAGGTGAGAGAGTTTCAGTAAATTTTAAACATGTCCAAATCTCAGTGTGAGAGTAGTCTTTACCTTGTCAGTCAAATCTGTCAACCATAAACTCAAAGAGGGCAAGAGTCATATCAGGGTTAAGGAAAATGGTAACTGAGGAGTTTATCTTGCTACAATTGTAACTAGAACTTTTGGGTGGTCATACACTATATTTCATTAGGCAATTGCTATGAGGCTGATGGATGGAGGTATGGCAGGCGTTCTGTGTCAACTACCTCCCCACAACACTCAGATCCTCAACACAGAATGAAAGGGTGGCAACAAAAACAAGAAAAAATATTTTAATTACAAAAAATAAAACACTCTCATACCCCAACTTAGACTTAGACAAACTTTATTGATCCATAATGGAAATTATTTGGACACAGTAGCTCACACATCACAATATAATATAATAACAGAGAGTAGAAAATAAAAATGGTAATAAAAATTCTAAATAAGTAGCAAAAAGTTAACAAGAGACAGGTATCAAATAAGGGACACCGGTAATTATCCTCCAATCCTAAAAAAAAGTGACCATCTCTTTCATTTTTGAAGAATTTATTCAGTTGCTTTATTGACTGACAATTCAAATTTAAAACTAAATATTTTATCTTTTGAATAGTTAGATAGTTAGAATAGTTAGTCTTCAAAAATATCAATAATAAACAGGAAGATGAAACCAAGGAATAAGACAACCTATGAATAATAAGAAGGAAAAAGTCCCACTAGCAAAAATATATATAAATATGTATAAAATATAGTATATAAATAAATATTTTGCTAGTGGGACTTTTTCCTCTTTTCTGGACCCCACGTGCTTGACCTGTGCTTGTGAATTCACATTTGGAGCATTAATCCTTGACAACTTCTTAAATTTGACATTTGTGGTCAGCCGGGCCAGCTGTGATCAAGATGAGAATTATCTACATGCGTTGATGCTACGCTCCTGTAGAGAATGATCACTGTCGTCCCCAAACAATGGAGCTGATTTATGAAATATGACAATACCCAGACATTCATGATTATTGATTGGTATTGTTAGCAGCTTTAAAAGAGCCATATGTCTTCATCTTCGCCAATGACATATGTATAACAAATAAGTTTACTGCACAGTGAAAGCTCGAACCCACAGGCAGCATTTAAGGTTCTGATACACATCACAGGGTTATTTCATTACATCTACTGTCATTATGGTGAGATTCTTGCATGAATTAACAAAATAAATGAATACAAGCAAGTTTCTTGACAAGCACATCCATAAAAAACAGGAGGGTGTGTTATTGAAATACAAATGAGTTTTATATTAGACAGGTGTGCACTTATTATAGGCAGTGTAATAAATACAATATCATAATACACTTATAACTTTTACAATGCCGCTTCAGTGCGATGGGCCCAGTATGGTCTTTTCAGCGCTCATGCATCTTAGTCAAGCATTAGATCTCTCCTGGAAATGTGTTTGCAGAAAATAATCTATTTGTTTTGAATAGTCACAGACAGGAGGATGTAGCTGCGCCATGTTCTCAAGGTTAGCAAAGTTGTTCTGATGAATGGCTGTTTGAGACTGCGCTCGTATGTCAATGTTTACTCCATTAGTGACAGCTCTGAGGCACTAGGCCACTTAATATTGTGTGCGTGGCCCCGACTGTCCCCGCATGCCGGTTCAAAAGTTCACCCACTTCCTCAAGGGTCTCATCACATTCTCGCCACATCTTGATTTTCAAAGCTTCACGGGAAGAGACTGGAGCTGTCAGAGGAGATACCGCGGAAAAAAATGATGATGGAACACAGGTTTTGGAGAAGGGGCCATTTCACGAAAACACCGCCTCCTGGTTTTCTGGTTTGGAGGCCTGGCCTGTAGAGCACATATGAAAGCGTGTGTAGTGGTGCGGGCTGTGGGCTGCCTGCATAGGGCTGTACAGAGGGGGGATTGATTGTTCTGGAAACTGATGAAGCCCGGGCACAATTAGATTGCTAGGCAGTGCTGTGAGGTGAGAGAGCAGCCTGCCTGCCGTGCCGTTGATGGATGGTAAAATAATAAGCGCTGCGTATTAACTACAGAGTTCACCACTAGGTTAAGGTGGAACCAAAAATTGATGCTCTTAATAGATTGTGATACGACGATGGCGATGTTTAAAAGATTACTTGTATTGTGGCGGTGAACAGCCATTTTGCATGTGTTAAAGGTGGTTTTGCTGTCAAATGTATTGCATAAGAATTATTAGTGGAACTAGGTCAGGAGCCACACCAGGACAATTTAGTGCCTTCAAGAACATTTGTAATGACCTATTTAAATAAACCATAGTACCATTCAACACATATGAATACAGTATGTACTCTATGTTACTATTATAGGAATGTTGTTGCCAGTAAAAGGAGGCTAGATATGTTATACTCATCTACCCCATTTCCAATCTAACCTTACTAGATTATTTGTTGTTCAGAAATTATGTTACCTCCTTGGAGATAGAATTGTTTGCCTAGAATATTCCTTAGCGTTCCATTTAATTTATCTATCTAGCAGGCCAGGTTACAGATCACCCTGACCCCGCTAGGAGTAGGAATAGACTTAGATTTAGACAAACTTTATTGATCCACCAGGGAAATTATTTAAACACAGTAGCTCACACATCACAATGTAATAAAATGGCAAAGAGCAAAAATTTAAATGGTAATTATGAATTCAAACTAAGTAGCAAAAATTTCAAGAGACTCTACGTATGCCAAATAGTACATAAACTGTACTATTTGGCATACATTTTAGGTTACTCCACTTCTTGTGTCCAGGAGTCAAAAGAGTAAGTGGCCATGACACAAGGGAAGAAATATAGAGGGCACTAAGCAATCCATCTGCAGCCCTTCTGTATAGATAAAGATTAGGAAAGCCAAACAGTCAAACCCTAAATACATTTTTTTTCTTGAAAATCACTTCCTCAATGCTCACTTACAAAACAATTTCCCTCTTGCTCAAAGTGCGTAATCCTGCTGGTCATTTGTTAGCCAGCGCATCTCCCACAAAGAGAGTGTGGGTGGAGGAGGGGTGGCTGGTGTATATATACAGGAGGTGAAAGCTTATAGTAGCATATCAGAGCTCGGGGATTCTCTCTCATTTATCTCAATTTCTAGCTCACCGTGTCTAGTAATAAAGGCTCAAGTGAAAATGGTGTTTATCATTGGAATGACAACATCTCCCAGACGCTGCTGGAAGAAATCTAGTCAAAGAAAAAAAAAAAAAAGAAGAAAGATAACAAATTTTTCAATAACAGACCCTTACTTTGCGCAGAATACAATTAGCAGAGCCTTGCATCATGATAATCAAGCGGAGGTGGACTAGTTCATTTAGGCGGCCGGATAAGAGAGCTCAGGGAGGTCTGGTCAGGGGGAGTGGGGTTAGTGGCTGTTTAGACTGGTGCATACATCAGCACTACACTGCTGCTGTGGGGAGCTTTACCCCCTAGTGGTCGAGAGGGGTAATAACAAGAGGAGCACATAAAGAGGAGGTGAGGATTTAATGCTGATTATGGCAATATGATAAAACACCCACTAATTTGACATGCTGGGGAGTGAGTTGTTTTTTTCTTTTTTGACACATTGTGATAAATGAAGGCCGTACATACTGGCTTAGGATACAACATGACCTTATATACAATGTAATGGGTGGCTGCTTTTTGATATTTCTGACTCATAATAATCTATATTATATGGCCAGCCCAGATTAAATGAACATTAAAACATTGCAACAACACTCCTTTGAGGGCCTATTTTTGAAAAAATTAAAATAAAAAAATCAATGTGAGGGCAATTGTAGATTAACTTGTGCCACCCACAATTGAATAGGTAACATTTTTTTTAATATAATAAAGATCTGTATGCTATGTTATTTAACTTGATTAGACAAGTGTTAGCTTCAGATGTAATCAAAGTGGTAAACTTACAGGAAATTAAGATATTACATGATTTGGTCTCTTGGTGTCATATTTTAGTAAAGAAGGCAAGTACAGAAAACTAAAGTGTAAAGGACACTTCTTTTGTGAGCAGACTTCAGAAACATCCTGGTGTCTGAGTGATTGTCCCCACTGCTCTAGTTGAGTGTGGGGCTGTGTGCAGATGTTGTTGATGTTGTGGTTGTGATGTGCCTCTGCTGTGTCCCTGCTGCTCAGTGCTTGGCAGGCCTCAGGGGGACCCTGTGATGGCGGCGTGTTCCTGTAGAGACACAGTACAAACCTGAGCTGATCTTCAGTGCTCACAGTCTTCTTGGCGTGTGTCTGTCTCTGTCCCCTGGTGTAGAGATGGCGTGGGGCCCGGGCAGCTTCGCTCTCAGAGCTGACGGCTGCAGAGCAGGTGCACATGTTGCCGCAAGGGCAAAATGGACATTTGTTCACTCCTTCCTCAGCAAAGCTCAGTGCTGACATAACAATTTACCACCCACCAGCACATACTATGTTTGGATCACTCTTTAACATTTACATGGCCATGCAGTGATTTATTAGCACCAGGATCATTCTCTGTTCAAGGATGCATGCTGCACAGTATGCTGCCCCAGTGTCTATATTCTGGCTGGTTCTGACATTAGCAGCAGCTCATAACGCTACATTCACACACATAATATGTCTTTTGCTTTATAACTGAGACCTTTTATGGCATTGATTGAAAGAATTACTGCTGAAATTCTCATTGCTTTCTGCTTTGCAATATTTTTTTTATGAAGGCTTATTCCATATTGTTTTGATTGTTACTAGTTTATATAAGCAATACGGTAAAATGATTATAGTGCAGTGTCTGAAAAAATACAGCACTGAACTCTTGTTGACTCGTGTCTTTTTGAGGATCTTATTTATAAATACAGTAAATTTGTTTCTTTTATCACAATATTACATTATACATGAAAAGCTACATAATGTCAGAGCTAACGTAATTACATTGCAGCTCATATGAGCAGCCTGTGCTGTGGCTGTGACTGTCTTCTCTCTGTGCTCAGGGCAAAGCGATGCATTGTTTGTAAGTAGCATGAATTCTGACCTTTGACCCCACCGGTGGCCTCTGCAGCCCCCCTGAAAGTTCACAGGATGGTCACAGAGTCTTGTGCAGATGCAGTGATGATGGAAAATCCACGCCCTGCTCCACCTTCTGCTCTGTTTTTATTCTGATACGCTAAACATATAAACAAACTGCTTGAGACTTAGTAGATATATAAATACGTCCCTGTCTCATAACATTGAAATATTATTGATGATTTAATGATCAAATGATCAACACCCAAATCAGAAATTTTAAATTGAAAATGAAGTCATGTTTCACTGATATTGGATTTACGATTTACTGTTTAACATTGTTTTTAAAATTATTTTGTTTAAATGTCATGAAAAAAAAAAAATTCATTTTGGACTTGATTTGCAAAATAGGTCTCTAATATTTATTTGGAAGCAAAATACTGGATGACATGGTTATCCCTGAACTTGAGATTCATTGAGGATAAGTAAATAAGATTTTGTGCTGCATACTGCCATAACAGAGCATCAGGTGTTAACATTAGCCATATCACAGCGTGAGGTGTAGTTGTTTGTACATGAAGATGTAGCACAGCATCAATAGCATAAAACTCTATCTCCATGTGTTTAAAGGATGGAGCTGGGGCTGTTGTGATGAACGACAACAACTTATGGAGAGTGTCAGAGTGAGACACAGGACCGGAGCTGGCGGGCCAGATTCATGCCTGTGACTCTGTGGCTCCAGGCAGCACCACTGCTCATCACATGAGGTATCACATGCTGCGAGGCAGAACATCCAGCATGTCCTGAGAGTGAGATACGCCGTAACATGGAGATCCTTTTGGCTTTGGGGGCTCCATTAATACAGAGCATCTCCCAGGCCTTCTGATCAGCTGGATGTAAATGAATGTACGCAGAGCCGGAGCCTGGCAGAGTGCTTGGCTCTGCAGCGATGGTTTGTTTAGGGATCAGATTAGGGCCGTGTCATTTCATGCTAGAGATGATAATAATGGCGGCTGCTGCAGAGATGCTGTTGACATCATTACTCATGTGTTGTGCCACACACATCAATCTTCACATGCTGTACTGACGCTCAGGAGGTGAATGCATTTTTCTCTTTGGAGTTCAGCGCGGGGTCACACAGACACATACCCTTACATATGAGACTAGCACAGCAGGTAAGCTGCCACTCACAACCACCATTTTTCATTTCATTACTGAGGTTCTATTTTTGTTGTAGGAAATGTACATGTGACAGTCTTCACGTGTTTATGTCTCTATGAATCTACTATAGTACTCTGCTAATCCTTCAACAGACTACCACATTGCATATTATTTTGCACTTTGAATGTCTTGTAAGCCTAGTGTAATTTTAGTGGGCCACTTCTCTATTGACAGGCAGAGTGAGGGTGCAAGAAAGCCTAGATTAACCCTCCTAAACTGCACACCATCACCTTTACAAAGTCTATTCTGGAGGTGTGAAAGGGATCATTATTTGTGTGGCAGAGGAAGCACTGGTGTTGTCAGCTACCTGCTACTTACCTCCCTCATTACAGTACGCTGCCTGGCACTGGTGGGAGTGTCAACATCATTAACATGACTGTCATTAGTCCTGTCCCACTCTGCGTGCTGCTTGTCCCGTGGAGAAAAATGAAGCATCTTTCACAAAAGCCTACCTCTCTGCTGCTCATGCCTCTGTGTGGTCCTTGTTTACATGGATGAAGAACACTTACTCTATAGATGGAAGAGCCCGTTCATTTGGTAGTTAGATCAATGCATTTACACAACATTTGTATAGTGGAGTACACAATTGATTGACCAATTGACTGAGTTTTGATTATGTTGATTTAGAGACAGACGTTTTCACATATGGATCTCATTTTATTAAATTAGGTATAAACTAAACCAGGACCATATAATATATAAGTAAAGCTTAAATAATGTTTTTGCTAATTAAAATAGATGGATACTTAAATAAAGAACTTTTTTTTAACACCAGTGGTACATGTACAGCAGAAGCCAGACTACATAAAGTCAACCACCAAACCAAGCTTGTTTACTTAATTAAATGGCTTACTCAGTTAAGTATGGCTATGTCACTGTGTACAGGAAACTTGACACACAACAGAAACTTTCTTGTGGCCACTGGCCACAATAACATAACAAAGCCTCCATGCACAGATACTAATAAGTTATATTCAACAAGAATTCTCTTAAAGCAAATTTTGAGTCAGTGCAAGCTTTTATCGCATAGCTCAGCTACAGGATCCTGGTAATGATACCTACATCATGTTAAACACAAAGAGTGTCCCTCACACCTTGTCATCTGCCTGAGTTGGCTGGATGTTATTGTAGCCAACTTCAAGGCCTCCGCAGCAGCTGCAATCACTTATAGCAGCATTCTGCCTGAGTCCTCAGCCCCTCGGTGCCCCCTAGTTTCCCATCAGCCTTAAGGGGGTAGAGCTCCTTGCACTCAGTTTCACCTCTGAGCCTGTGTGTCTTCTTGGGCGGAGACCTCCTTGACCTCTGCAGAGGTGACCGCAGAAGTGGAACAAGGGGAGTGTAGCAGTGCAGGACCAGTCCCTGTGCAGAGTGGCTGCACACATTCTGTATTCACAGGCTTTTGTAAAGACTCAAATTCACTGTGGGCCGGGCTTCTCTGCTCTCAGCTCTTGTCCAATGGCAGGGATGGCTGTGTGGCTCCTCTGATTTACGGTGCATCATTAAGTCAGTGCATTCCTTTTCCCTGTGGCCCAGGTGGTGCTGGGGCCTGAGTAGGGCTCTGAGGAGCGACCCAAAAGAGGGAGAGACACAAAGGAGCAGCTGTAAACCAGGGAGTCCACCCTACATAGAGAGAAGAGCCTATACTACTCATATCAGCACCTCACTGTCCACTGAGGATGCACACAGAAACTGCAAAATACTAGATTCTGATTTATACATCTATGCTGGCAATGGTACAGGGCTGACTACAGAATTCAGTTTACTTTTCATTGCTTTGACATTCAAAACACAGAATAGAAAAAGAAAAGTCACACTTTTTCTTTCTTTCTTTTTTAAACAATTTATTGAACTTTGACATGGATACACCCATTTGGTATATAAGGAAGCTACAAACAGTATGCTTTTGTCCATTTCGCTATTTATGAGCCATTTAGACTGTTTACTGTATTCATGTGTTCAACCCCCTGTGATGCCTTAACTATGGCAGGAAATTGAGCTAAGCTGAGTGCAAAACAAAGAAAGCTGTATCCAGAAATAACAGCTGTCATAAAATAAAAAAAATTAAGCCGTGGTGTTTGCTCTAATGTAATGTTTTAATGTCTTTTATAGCTGTGCTCTTAAGGCCCTTTTACTTTTCACTTGTAAACGTTGTGATATGAGATTTACAACCCACTCTATTCATAATGTGCCAAACATCTCTCATATTTCAGCATCTCAAGCAACCCTGGGTCATCATGGCAGATTTTTGGAGCTGCTTTGCCCTCTAGTGGTAGGTCCCAGTGTCACTGCAGTGCATACACCCACGCTAGAACCATCTCTCCTCCCATTTCTCTCTCTCTTTATTCTAGCCCACAGACCCAAGTCTAAGAATGTGTAAGCAGACGAGTTGTCAGTCTGGACCAGGACTTCACATTAACAGCTTTGTCATTCTCCAAAGAGTGACAGTAAATGGAATTGGCTGTTAGATATTTCAGCACTTTATGAAACTTTACAAGCAGAGTTTAATATTTACAGGCCACTAAAAAGCCTGGCGAGCCCTGACCTAGGCATTAACGACACAGTGCGGTTTGTGTTAGTGGGGAAAAGGAACAGCTTACACACAAACAGCTTGATTTATCAGTTTTATGGTTTGTTATGTAACTTCATTAAACATGTGGCTTAAGCCGAGTAGCAGGGCCGCGCTGCAAGCTCCCCAGAATCAACCACGTCATTGTATTTATCAGTACTGTGCCTGCTTGTGTCCTTTTTTCTTAATAAAGTTGAATATATGATTGGAAACATGAGGAAAAAACTATGAACTCATTCAACCATATATTTATAAATGTGTGCTGTATTCTTCCATCTTCAGTTTTAACCCTAGTGCAAATTGAACATTTAGTTATACATATAGTTTGGTTCAGCATCTCTGTTAAAAGGGGAATATTTATACATATTAGATGTATTTTGGATGCAGCATCTTTTACCTTTTAATTCCCAGTATAACATGGGGGCATAGGTACTTTACTTTAAGCATACCTTGCTGTTAAATGTGAATACTTTTATTTATTTTCTTTTTTGGAAAATTGTCACCATATTTAAACACAATTCACAAATGTCCCAATTTAAGATAAATTTGAATATCAAAAAATATATTTTTTACATTTTACTGATATACATATACTCATACACACATTTTAGATTAGAAAACATTATTGTCATTCTACAAAATACAACAAAACTTTGATAAAGCAAAACTGCAGCAATAAAAATGAAATGAACACATTCTTACATCCATACCAATAAAAGTTTTCCTCTTTTGTATTTTTTTAATAAGCTTTCTTTTGACATTTGCTTTTGATTCCAGAGTCTGGAACAGTGTGCTCTGATGAGGTACTTCCTGCCTGCTGTTCCCGCGCGGTACTGGAGCCCTGCACAAATTGGCCTTGGTGTTGGTGAGAAGCCCCTGGGCCCCCCTGGTTGTCAGTAGTAATGTGAGACGGACGGTGTGCCATTTGCTGACCAGCCCCACTGGCTTATCTCTCCACCACAGCATTGGTCACTTCACACCCAGGCCACTTGACCATCCGGCTGCATATTTCACAGTGAGGTGCGTGTCAGAATGAACCTCACAGGCACAGAAACACTGGAAGCATTCTTTTATAATGACTCAATTAAACTGATATTAGTGAATACTTGCCATAACCAACAATGACCTGATCTCAAAAGGAAACATTGAGGAAATTGTGAAATTTTTCTCATGACTGATTTATTTTATAACAGAAGTATTTACAACCATTTTTACGGCTATTCATATTATTATGTTCCCAATTGATTTAAAATGCTTGTAGAAATTTAAACACTAATCAAAATGTAATTGTTCGTTTTATGTGATATTTTCAGTTGAAACATAAGCCAATAACACCTTTAAAGTATTAACTAAATCACATAACTAACATCTGAAAATTTGAAAAGATTTATGTCATTAATGAAAAATTACCCCAGACACCATCAAAGCTCCAAGAAATCTTATACTCAAAAATCAAGTCATTGCCCCTTGAGTTATGCTAAGAAAAATAAGAAACAGATTTATGCATGCTAATGAGTCATGTAACATTATGCATCCATCTTATTGGGGAAAGACAAAAGAACCGAGTCATCCATAGTGGTGCATCTAAGGCCAAAAGTTGACTCTGAAGTACAAAAAGTATCTACATCGTGTATAGTTTTGGTGTCTTCTCAGCATTTTGTTTTGCTGCTTGAACTTAAGGCTAAAGAATGTCTTTCGCCACAGCTTGGTCAGCATCTGAACCAACCTTTAGGACATTTTCAATAATGTGCAGAACAAATTCCTTTGCAATCGAATTAAAAGTTCATTAACAAATAGATGTGTATGTGAAATGTAGTTAACGTGAATGCTAATGTCCCTTGTGAGGATATATAATCGATTAAGCCACTTCACCGGTATTTAATGTGTGGCCATTAGGACTTACAGCAAGAAAAATACCTTGAGCGCAGGTAGCAGTTCTGCACAGAGCCAAGTGTGTTTGCTGACACAGTAAGCCTACAGCCGTCACACAAAATAAATGTTCCACCCAATAGGAAAGCAATTTTGCAATGCATCACTTTAAGTGAGTGGACCTCTGCGCCACAACCAGTGTCTCTTAACCTTTCCTTAATTTGTCTCGTCTTGTTATGAGCTCTCCACAAAAACAGCCTCGCACTAGCACTGAGGAGAACCGGACCAAATCAAAGCTAACTCAAAGGGCCCATATCTTTTCTAATCTATGTTCTAATGTTTTCTCATCACAAACATACATGGAGTTGTCATATTTAACAACACAAAAACTAGGCATATTTAGAGTGAGTTCTTCTCTCAAACAGAAAACACAATGATCATGATTTGCAGGCTGAAACCTGAGCCACGTACTATAGATCAGTGAATATAATTAATATAATAACGGCTCAACTACAGCTAAAAGTGCCAGGCTTTGGAAATACGTGGGATCCAATTATTGACTTTCTCAAATAGGGCACCTATGCCTTAACATTTATTTTTATTTTATTCATGACATCACAAGGTGGAACAGAGGATTTTGAGCTTTGGCAGACCGCTTGATAATGCAGGGTTAAATATTTAAACATGTGTGAATGAAACAAAACACAACTCTTCATATGTTGTTGATAAGGTAACAATACCCTAATGAGTCAATTTACTGTAATATAGATTTTTTCAATTACTTCTTTGTAAGTTAACAAAACCAAATGGGACTGCTCTCTCTATCAATAAGGCTTTATAGACACAGAGACTTCGAAATATATATATGGGCTATACTTCCTTTTGTCATGGCACCATCTATTTAGTAGCAGTGGCTTTCTACAACTCAGTAACATCAAACAGCTCATTTCAACGGAGTGCTGATAAGAGAATGTTATCGCAGTCTGAAGGAGGCTCTGACCTCCCGTTTGCTTGTAAAAGGTTAGACGATACAGTGAGGAAAGTATTTGCTGCTTTAGTCCAGCTTCTTTTCACAGCCAAGTACAACAACTCCACAGTGCCTTGAGGAGCTATAGCTGTGTGGTTTTGGACTCAGCGCCGCAGGCTTCTGGTTTGATTCCAGTATTAAAATACATCTCAGGAGAGCCACTTTTCCACTTGTTTAAGGCATCATCACTCTTGTTCAACAACCTGACACGTTTTAGCTAGGATTGTCGCCACAAGAAGGAAGTTGTAAAAGCTAGAAAGGATCCCAGTCTGGAAAGTCTGTTTTTAGTGCATTGGGTATTGTCACCTTGAAAGCATGGTGGTCCCTACAGGAGTTACCTATCAGCATTCTGAAAAACCAACCTAAAATCCAGAGAATAATAATTGCCCAAATTTTGAAGGTGTGAAGCAACATGTTTCAGATTGGCAAGTTTAAACTTTAGCACTTGTTTATGTTGTGTTTATTCCTTTCCTCATTCCCTGGACACTTTTGGTAACTCCAACCCTTCATTAGGCCTTATTACGCACACAGCTCACTCAACATCTGGCTTGGGGGCTCCCAGAATGGCTCATTTGCTGTGCTTTTTATTGCCGTCATATAGGTGGTGTTGTAAATGCCTCTGCGGTATTGTTTTGTGTTGTGGGAAGTGCACGCTGTATTCACACCAATGTCTTGGAGCCACATGAAAACTAAACATAGCCACAATCCACGTTTTGTGTAAGGGATTGAAAAGAGCGTCTGTCATATTTTGAATTATAGCTTGATTAGGGAATCTCATTAGTAGTGACAGTATTTAGCTTTAGTGGGAGTATGCTGTGTGTGCGTTTGGATGGAGTGGGCTGTGTGTGCGTTTGGATGGAGTGGGCTGAATAAGTGGCGTCTTGTACAGGGATTGGCAGGTCTATAACTCCGGTCGACAGGTTTGTCATCTATGTCAATGAGCCACCAGGGAGCCGGCCCTAATATCAGACCCAATGCTGATGGATGGCTGCGGTTCCAGCTGCTAAGGCACTGTCACAAACAGGTCCCTCTGTCGCCTGTCAACGCATGTGCACCGCTGAGCTTCACCATCTCAACCTTGGATGACCCAATATGTGACCATGTACTGTACAGTTTAAGTGAAATGTTCATTGGAGGGTGGACGATTTTTGTATGTAGACAACACAAAGCTTCAGACATAATCTAGGGATTGTTACAGATATAGATGATCAAATCCACGCTACAAGTGTCTTTGACTGTTTAAAGAAGTTATAGGGGCAAATCTGGAACAAAGCTACATATTAGGAATAGAAATTTACTTACAGACAAAATAGCAAAATAAAAACACCAGGATCATGTGGGTTAATACAGACATTCTAAGACCATGCGGCTCACAGCAGCAGTTAATTTTTCAATGTTAAGTCAATGAAAACAGAGTTGATGTAGCTGGAAGCTTCCTCATGAACACTTCATATTTGGAATGTGGTGGCGAATGGGTTGCCTATGTCCATTGATATATACAGTCTGCGCTTAGACCTAAAAGCTGCAGCCAAAAATGAAGATGATACATGCAAATTCATTTCCAGACTTGACTTTCTGCCTGCACAGTTATGTCCAATTTATTGGAATGTATGATGTTTGGTTACGCTCCATATACTCACAGTAAACGCTCTCATCAAGCAAGTAGTAATGCAGGTAATAAGTGTATTAATAAGTGTGGCATACCTCACATGGTACAATAACGGGGCAATCATTAACTGTAACTCAAATTGAAAACCTATTTTTTTTTCTCTTGAACAGTGTTTCCCAGCCAGTGGTAATGGACACATTTTCACAAAAGTATTGAGAGTGTTTTTAAAGGGGGATTTTGGACAATATCAAAACAAGAACATATTGCAGTAATAATAAGTAAAGAGATTTTTAATACAACACTGCAAAACCCACCTTATTGTCGCTAAAAATGTTTTATTACCTCAAATACAGGCTACCAAGTCTATTTTTTGATACTAGCTTACTTTCCCCCCTTTTCCCTCTTTTGTCACAGCTCAAATTAATTGCAGCGTTGTTAGACATCCCACATATGACATCATGAAATGGTCTCCGAAGTGTCAGGACCTGCCCATGCTCTGCACACACACAGGCATAGCTCATTGTTTCATTGTTCTGTGCAGCCTCTGGAGTGGCTCAAGTGTAAGCCCCTACAGTACAGCAGGAAGGAAGAGGGACCTGGTGGGGGTGGGGACCATAAAAGCTGGCAGCCGCCCTCCCGCATTGTTCAGCATTGCCACCATTCCCGGCCACAGCCACGGTATGGTCCATGTGCGCACTGCATCCTGGGATTTTAATGGCACTAAGTGTTATTGTCCTTTAAACATGAATCCAGGCCAGGCTGCTCATCTGTCTTTGTTCTGCCTGCTGCTGTTAAAAGATACAGAGCTTAAAGAAAAACAATAATGTGAAATGTAAAATTGTTCTCTTCATTGTTAGACAATTCATGCACATTTTAGATGATGCATATATTGTTTTAGTTTTAATTGAAAACACGCCAATTTAATGCAAAAGCCATTTAAGCCATTGAGCTTTGGAGACCATTCAAATGCCTTCTTCTAGCACCACCTTGTGGCAGCTCACAAGGGCTATTTTTGCATCATGCATATCCACCAGTGCCTTTGGACTCATTAAAATTATACACTTCATACATTATCATTATCTAGTTATTATAATAATTTAGTATTAAATATGCCATGGAAGTGCTGGCTGCAATAACAGTTGTGTTAATAGTGATAGAACTGTAGGCCAATAGCTGTAACAGGATATTAGTAATAGCTTGAAGTAACAGCTTTGTATTTGTATCAATATAACATCCCTAGTGAACCCTATGAAGAGTATTATTATTATTATTGTACAATTATTGCTGAGGTAATAGCTAATGGAGATCCAGGATAAAGAATCTGAAAACTCAGTTTACTTGACTTTGAGCTCACAATAGTAACTGTACTTGAGAGGAGTTTTTGACTGCATCCTACAAGCAGCATAATTGAAATGTGTGCCTCTAAAAGGCTTTATTGTAGGTGAGTGACAGATCCGTCGTCACTGCAGTCTGTGCTGATGCGTGCCATGGAGCCTTTAACCGAGTGCAGTAGGAGAGCCCCAGTGTTTTGGAATGCACATGCCTCTCTCACAGCCCATTCATGTGATTTAGGGCTGTCAGGGAAGCTGGAGCAGCCAGGTCCAGACAGGAGGGGGCTGCACATGACAATGAAGCTGAGGCACAAACATACATACACTCTGCCCCCTGCTGGTGGGGTACGGGAGAGCAGGGTAAACATGGGAGACTTTTTTTATAAAGTGTAGGCCAATTATTGTCTGCATTTGACTTAAATTGTGTAATCCTCACCCTACCTTTAGAAGACATACTGTAATTTTCTTATAATGTATTATAATGTATATTATGTTAAATGTCTGTGTGAGTTAATGACTATTGATCATAGCTTCTGTTACAAGGTTAATGTACCTATAATATTCAAGACTCTTGTGAGCTTTTAGTTATAATGTTGTCACCTCATCAGAAACATACCCATAGTTGTGTTTTGTTTCATTCTCGCATGTTTGAGTAATTCTGGTATATTAGTCTATATTATCTCCAAAGCTCAAAATGTTCTGTTCCACCTTGTGATGTCATGTAATGGTAGTTTGGAAGTTAACAGCACCTTTTACCATTAGTTGAATAGATATGAGCAATTCCAGGACTGAAATCATCCAAATGATTCTATTGGCAGTGTAGAGAATTTAAAAACACAGTGGAGCCCTTCTTGTATTACCACATGACATCGCAAGGTGAAGTGTTTTCAGTTTGAGAACTCAGCCTCTATATATGTTTGTGTGTTAAACATGTGTGAGTGAAACAGGTATGGTATGTTTGTGATGTGAAAACAACATTATAATATAGGTCAGAAAATAGCATAATATGGGCTGTTGCAGGTTTATATTATGCTCTATCTACAAAGAATTGATAATTGCCATGTGATTTATTTTATATTAGTTGACTTTGAAAGCCATATTGAAGACAGCTAATGCATATCTATTTATTTAGTCACAGAACTCCATTGCTGAATACACCCCATGCATTTCTCATAACCACCTTTATTAATCTCTCTATTTATTTCTCCTCTTAGTGGCTTGAATTATGTAAATATCCCTGTGATCCTGGCTGCAAGAAAGAAGAGATGGAGACCGAGAAACATTTTTGGTCAGACCGCTAGACCCTTTGAGCTAAATACAGCCTGTTTCTCAGATCCAAAGGACTGATTAAGCCTGTCATAATCAGTTCTCTGCTACATTAACACACTGTAATACACTGCAGCTTTCCTTGGCTCTCACAAGTGTTGCTGCATGGCCCCAAGCATTCACAAACTCTAAGCACCACTCCAGCACAAGTGTAAGGGCCAAGTTCTATCAAAGTACTGCACATAAACAGAAAGATGAATGTATTTTAGTAATTTTTTAAGTCATTACATCAGTGGTTAGAGGGGTGGGTAGGGAGTAGTTTACAAGATCCACTGAATAAGTTTGTTTGTTTTTGGCAGTGAAAGTACTGGATGAATTACTTAATTGTGTTACTTAAATAAAAGTACAGATACTGATAAAAAATAGTTAAGTAAGAGCATCACATGAAAAATATACTCAAGTAAAAAATTAAGTATCCATTTAAAAATGCACTTAAATAGTCAAAAGGGATTTCATGCATATTTTGAAATCTAATTAGGCTTCAAATGTAGTAATTTTGATAAAAAATTGTGCTGAATTTTGTTCCAAAAGTATAACACTTAACTACTTTAACTTCATTATGTGGTTCTGTGAAAGGAAAACTATTTCTCCTATTAGGGGTAGATAGCTGTCAGTTACGTTTACTAAGCTACATTTACTTTCTAGAGCACATTTAATATCTTTCTTGAGTTTTTTTTTTTTTTTTTGGACTTAAATTGGACAGTTTTTCTTACTCTTTCAAGTAACCGTATACAGGGGGCATAATGTTATATTGACATATTCAAATTATTTTAGTTTTCTTGCATTGCTCCTGATCAGATATGTTTCTTCCTTTGAAAATAGCAGATTTGGGGCATTATTTTAATTACTTAAAGTCCTAATTACAATAACTTCAAATTATAAATCAGATGTTATGTCCAGACCATCTTCTCTTTTTAAGTATGTAAGTAGTAGTTTTCATATTTTAATAATTTCTCAAACGTTTATGTTGTACTTCTACTTGATTAATATAATTTTGTACTCCTATTATTACAAAAAGTTATTAACTACACATTTTGGCTACCCTACACATTTCTGGCCCCTATTAGATTTCATTAGATAATCTGTTTTGAGGTCTTTTTTTTTCCTATATTGCAAGAAAGTGCATTAGTATGCATGCTCTGGCCCGGAGTAAGAATATAAGCATTGCTTTTTGATATCAATATAGAGTATGATATAGGTGAACCACATTTGTTGCTCCTTTATCTTGTGTTACATATAGCAGGTCACTAAACTGGTGGGAAACGCTGTGCACGTTTAAAGCAGAGCCTGTATTTTCAAAATCAATTTCTGTCTCCCACTCTGTAGCAGTGCCACTGAAGTCATCAGGTCATGCACCTCCCTCCACAGTGCTTTGCCAGCCGTTCGCTCGCGCTGAAAAATGGAGCTCTCTGGACTGGAGGTGTATATGAGCAGAGATAGCTTGACACCACCATTTGTTTGGCTCAGGTGAATACAGGCAGACAGCAGCCCAGCTCTGCAGCCGAGCAACACTAAGGCCACAGCACGGCCACTTGTTCTTTAAAGCTGGAGTATTTGAAAGTTAAGTTTTCATTATCTATATGTGTCTATTATAAAATGACATTTGATGACAACTTTTAAATAATCAGTTTCATTATAAAAGATTACAGATTGTTGCTTTGAAAAAAAACAAAAACATCAATACACAAAACATAATATTTTTTCAGCTCACTATACTGATTTTCACTGTCAGTCATCATAAGTGTTGTTAGTTTGGGTTTGACAAAAACATTTAATGGTCTTAACTTTTATTGTGGAGGGTCCGCAACTGTCTCAGTGGAGATGTTATTGCTGTCAATAGAATTTTCCAAAGTAGGGCATTAAACATGTCTATTTTGAATGTTTTAAAAAGGTGTTTTTAATGCTCAGAAAAAAAACCAAAAAACATTTCTATGCAAACAGAAAAACTGAATACGTTACTGATGTTGTAGAACATTATGGACAAAGCAAAAATATCTCCATGGAGACAAAAAGGTTGCATACTCTACTACATAACTTGCATAGTGCACCTTTAGGTTACCATTCTTACATGTTGCTCTTATCAAGCCCATACAGCCACTGTAGGTTTGCTGTTTCACTGCTGTGCTCCTTCTGTAATGAATTTCTAAGTGTGGCTGGTTCAGGATTTGTCTTCCTCAGCTCTGCGGGAAATGAATTGCCCTTTATTTAACATTACAAATTACAGGTGACCCATGGCGAAGAGCGACAGCAGCCTGAGAGGTGCCACAAATAGATTTAGAGGCCAATGACTCGCTCTTAGATTCCTGTTGTGCAAATGCAAGAGATTAAATGACAGAGGATATTAGGAAATCATTTGTGATCCCCACTGTGATGAGGCTAACGCGGTTAAGAGCCAATGAATATGTCTGTTTTCCTCACAATTAAATCAAATTAACTATAAGATTGCATTACATTGATTTGTTGTATTGCAAATTGTCATGTTGACGTTGCAAGCAGAAGGCTAATGAGGAGATGAGGTTATAGCTGCTGCAGGGCGGGTTTGTCTTCAGTAAGTGCTTTACTTCTGGACCAAGAAAGACCACAACATCATAGACTCAGAGCTGGAGAGGAAATTCTGTTTTAAAGATATAGTTGGCATTTTCATAATGTGGACAGCAAGTGGAGCAGCTTGTCTAGTCATTAGAATGGAGATGTGGAGGCTTTGTCCAAACACTTGTCTCAGTGGTGGTACTTTCATCATTCTTCACTTTCTTTGACTACTGCTAATACTAAGCATTAAACCATAAACACACACCAACAATGTTTGCTATCTACTTCAGTTTTTACTCATACATGTTAGTGCCCTGTGCACACACAGTAGCCCTGCACCTCTGTGTAGTGCATCAGTCCTTGCTACACGATCACATTAGCTCACAGATAAATCCATCTGTCCCCTCCTGGATGTGCTCAGAGCTTACACCATTTTGGGCTCTCTGTGCCACTGACTTAGGCTGTTGAGTAATGAAGTGTTGGAGTCAGTAATGAGACTGTTTACAGGGCCTGCTTGTTTCTCATGAATCAAGCCCAGTGTGTGGTTAGATAAATACCAGCTTGGCCCCGCACGAAGCCAGTCAGACCTTCTCCTGCGCTCAGGAAATGGCAGCCAAATTCCTGTGAAATGAATGAAGAGGAAATGTGCGAGTGGCAGCGCGAGATGCTCTGAATGTAGCGGCTGGAGAGCTCTCGTCGCTGTGGACCTGGGCCAGGGCTCGAGAGGTGAGACTGATGGAATAATAATACACATCCTGAGTGTTCTTTTCATTAGCAGCACGGTTTCATGTTTTTCATCATCCTGCTGAGAGCAATGGAGAGAGCCTTATTTCTGAGCCGGACAAATTACCTTTCCCTTTGGGAGATGCAGCTGCATTCAATACCAAGTATGTGCCATGTGTGTTGTAGATGGGCTGGTGGTAAGTATGGGGATTTCCTGTGGAAATGATAATTAACCACAACATGAGCACAGGGCACCCACTAAATATGGTTTTATAGGACTAGCTTCACCCTATATCCTACATGAAATTTAGATGTAAACTGCTTCCTTTAGGATGTCAGTTAGTCCAGTCTCTGTCCTCAGTCTGTCAGTGTGAAACATCATTTGTTTGTGTTTATAATAAAAGCTCTTATAGGTATCTACGTTATAGAGCATTAACTGTGATTCATTTGAGCCCTTAACCAAAGTAAAGCCTCCATTAAGTCCACCTGCAAACACCTCATGTCCCAGGTGACCTGTTTTCCCAATTACTGCCCACATTACTCAGCACTTTGCCCATCAGGCCAGAGCAGATGTCCTGAAGACTTTGGGTTTGGACAAATTCCTGACTACTACATTAGTGTACATATTTCTGCACAGTCTCTTCACTGAGATGAAGAGTTACAGCTCCTCTCAAATGAATGGGACTGGAGTGATAAATCTGCTGCTCTAATGTCCACACTGTAAATAAAGACATGGAGACAGGCTGCACTTACTATGGGAAAGCCAAGAGGAAATGCTTCCCTTGAAAACAGATGGGTGTGTATGAATGCAGCCAATCACAAGGCAGGTACAAGGTTTCTATTTCAACAACCAACCTACATGGCCTGGCTGCTGTTTTTGTCCTTTTTTATTAGAGTAATGCAGGGCTACACACTTTTTCATGAGAACACAATACACCCACATAACCGATAAAAATATAGTTCTATGGGGAATAAAGATCAGAGAGGAACATTTCTCACCCAAACCTACCACAGCAACATAACTACTTTAACATAATTCATATCTCCCAAATGGGAACGTTACCTTTTCACTGTATAATAATTAATTATTAGTTTCATAAGACAGTAGCTTAAAAAATATATCAAAAGCATCACAGTTAATATTTCAAAATTGTGCTATTAACTGGAATTTTCCCCCCAGATATTAGATCCAGCTTAAGCAATCCACTCATGCAAAGAAACTATGAATGTCATTGCATTATTTTATATGTACTTTGAAATGGCATAAAAATAAGTACTGAACACATGAGGAAATAGAGGTGCTAACAGTCAAGGAAAGCCAGGACACGAGTCAGATTTTCCTTATTCCTGCATAAACTAATGACATCAGCCACAGGTGTTTCATTGAGAAAAACAGGAACTTCAACACAGGAGAAGCAGGCCCATTCTTGTCAGTTACCTTGTGGGGTTAAAGCTGCACTGTGTAACTTTTTGGTTGAGGGTCTGTCACCGGCTTGTTTCTATGGATATGTCACTGCTCTGCCTGGAATGTTCCACAATATGACTTTAAACAGCTGTACATGTATTCAATTGCAGGTAGTTTCAGAAATCCCTAGAAAAATGGGCATTCTGACTGAGCCGGGACACCTCTCCACAGATCTGCCATACGGTGGAACATTCCAGACAAAGTAATAACATCTCTTTGACAGATCATCCACCTGAAAAGTTACGCAAGGCAACTTTAAATAATTTTAAAAAATAACCATGGTTTATTTTTTTGTAGGATTGCTGTGTTTTAAAGGAAACATATTATGCAAAATTACTTTTTTAGTTAAATCAATGTTATAAATACATAACTAGAGTTGTTTTTGTCTTTTTTCATGCTTATTTCATTCATTCATTTATCTTCTGCAGTTTGCATTTTGCCCAAATTATTGTGTCACAGGTAAAAATACAGTTTTTAAGTCCTTCTCGTTCACATTGCCGGTACAGACTTATTTCCCCATTTTTCTTTTCCATCGCTGTCAGCAGGAGGAGCTACAACATGTAAATGCACCATTGGAAACAGAGGTGTTGTTTATAAAGTGTGTTTTCCAAATGCAAACATTATTTAAGTTAAAAAATGTGAAATACTAAAAAATAAAGGAATGTGAAATTACTAATGGCAAGTTTAAAATGGAATTAAAGGCACACAAATCACAGCAATTACTACAGTAATTACAGTAGACATAATAATTGTATTTTAATTGTAACAGTATAAATACTTATTTGTACCCCCAGTCCATAACATTTATTAACAACATGGACTGTGCAGATGTGGAGCCTGAGTGATTGTATATTGTCCATTTATGCTACTAACCTCCTTCTCTGAATCAAATGTCTCCATGCACTGACCACATAACTTACATGCAAGCAGCGATTTTGTTATCGTGCACTTCAAGGACCACCTAGATACACCGTGTAAAGATCCATTTGGACAACTTTACTTGACATGGCCTATTGGTAAATCGTGTAAATAATTTTGCATTACCAACCACAGTTAGATTTATATGATAACTATCCTCATGGGGTCAATAATGCTTAAGACCATCAAAACCTCATCCATCGTGACCTGAGCTGTGGACACTGCTGCCATCTTAATTGCCTTCCTGATACATTCATGCTGTCAAAACAAGGTGATAATCAAGATCTCTCCACCGCAGCCATCGACGTTCTGCACTAATCAGAGCTCCTTCATTGATAAAACAGACATCTGTATATAATAACACCTTGCTTTGAAATAAGGACCTCATTTCATGTTTGCAGTGTGCTTGATTCTGTTCATTATTTTCTCATCTATCAGTTTAAACAATACAACAACTTCCCATTCTTAGGCGAGCGTGGCAGTGGAGTGGAAACACGCCTTCACGCAGACCATCAAAAAGTAATTGGCTTGGAGCAGAGCAGAGGAATCAAAGAGCAGATTTTGGACGACTTCCACGGCAATGGAGGCATTCTTTAAGTAAATGTTCTAGTCTTTGAGAGTATACAGCCCCATACTTCATCCAACTCGACCTGTCTGACTATACGCGAGCTGACGGGCGATTCATGCTTACTCCTGACGCTACCTTTGGCTCTAATGACGTCTCTCAGAAACTTCTCAGGCTGGAATGTATTTGGGGAGGTTGTATTCGTGACTTCCCAATGGGGCACGGTACAGATGGAGCAATTAAAGCTGAGCCACAACAATCGTCTTGGCTGCGTATCGGAGAATGAGCACAAACAATGCTTTCACTTTTAAGAATTTCTCACTGAGGTCCACAGAAAACAATATAACTAGCCACATGAGGACAGAAAATGTGAGGTTGCAGCTAAATAGCAAGGCGCTGTGTTTTGTTCAGGGATTTCCATATTTTTCTGCTAAGTGCATCATGAAAGTGTGGAGTATGTTAAATTTGGCCAATTTGTAATAGTGCAAGAGTTCTAACTTTCTTTCAAACACAAAGGGCATGTCCTTGTGTACGGGTTTGTCGGATAAGTCTCCTGGCGTGCTGCCTTCTGAGTGGCTTCTCTTAATCTGGGCTTAGAGGGAGAGGGATGCTCGCTGCATGGTTTATAGAAATTAAATTTGGTCCCATCTTGCGGTCTCTTTTTAACTAAGCCTATTATTCTGATACTGTTAGGTTAAAATTGTTAAATTAAATTAAGTTCTAGTATTTCAACCTCTTTTCTCAGTATGTAATGATAGACTTCTTGGAAAATAGTGTCAGGCTTTTATAGTGGATCTCTCCTTCACTGTGGT
>JACN01153325.1:0-35096 GCA_000787155.1 Scartelaos histophorus | reverse complement strand
GGGGAGGGGAGGGGAGAGGTGGTTAGACGATGCACCAACGGCCACAGCGAGGAGAGGACATCAACGCATGGGACGTAACACAGAGGACACCGCCGCCACAACTATGTCTGCTCCTTTTATACACCTGTCCTGCCAAGTGCTCTTGCTCCTGTTGGTCTGCAGACACGTCAATACAAGTAAATACCTTAGTTTTGCTGTTTTTTTATTGTATATATTTTTATCATCTATAATATCTCTATAACCTTGTAACTGGTGGGGTCAAGTGTTGTCATTGCACCGGTTACTATAATGTATTTAGCATCATAGCCAATAGGCCGATAATTGTCAGTACCTATTCAATAAGTAATAATAACTTAACACTTGAAGAACATGTTTGAAAATCTAGTTATGCAGTATGTTGTATTATCTCCATGCAACAAGCTTTTTTGTATCTTGTCCCTTTAAAAAACACTGGCTAGGTGACTGGGGAGAGCTCAGATCACTTTACAGGAATGGACACATTTGAATCAGGGTCTGTTAAAAGGAAAAGGAATCTCTTTTTCATTGTTGTTTGCTCAAACCCAATCCTCAGTAAAATACGGCTGGTAATCGCCGTGAAAGTGTCTTAAGTCGAATTAGAGGTTTAGTTTTTTTATGGTAAAGGTGTAATATGTAACTTTTTGAGTGGACAGCATGCTTCATTTTTGTCTGTGGGGATGTTTTTCCTTTGCCCGGAATGTTCCACAGTATAGTTTTATACTGATCGACCTTTCAGTTATGTAATTTTACTGCTAAAAATACCTTAAAAACAAACATTCATACTGTTAGGGGGTCACCTTCCCACAGATGTCACCTGTAACTTGGCCTAGTTTAGTCTCTTCTCCACAAATACAAATACAATTAATGCTATAATGTGCATCTTCGTAGCAAAGTCAATAACATCAGTTGCAGTTAAAACAATAAATAAGTCATTTCCTGGTTACATTGTGCATATGTCTATTTGGGGTTAAGCTGTGCACCTAAAATTATGTCTCAAATTTGGTTCACAGATCTTCTTTTGGTTTCAGACAACACCACGGTTATAACTGAGCCGCCTGTTGGTAAGACATATCAATTTACAATGTTTGTGTAATCTTCTGCATTGTATTGTATAATCTTCAGTAATTATTATTTGTCCACACTCTCAGAGACCCCTGGTCCCAACACTCCCCCCATGGCGCCTCTGACCCCACTGCAGACTGGACAAAAGAGTGTGCTACTCACAGGTAACTCACACCTCATATTATAACCAGCTCTGTTATCAATGCTGGGCAATGTTTCAACATATTAAGGCTTTAGTTTTTAAGTTCTCACACCAAGAACCACCAGAAAATATTTAGCCTTCCAATTGCCAGATCTATACTATTGTTACAGTGTTTCAAAAGCAGAACTAACTTAAAGGTGGAAGAAAATGTGGCTACAACTGACTCAAAAAATGTAAAAAATAAATTAAACACTCAGAGTGCAGATGACCTCTACATATATCATAGTTTGAAAACCACTGAATAATAATAATAATAATGCACTCCATTTATTTAGTGCTTTTTGGACAGAAGCAAAGCTGCCAATATGTGCCACTGGCCCCTCAAACTGCTCACACACCACTCACACAGGCCAAGTATCTTAGGCCTAAGGATCATTATACCTTTATACATTGTATGAAGAAGTAAAGTGTCCTGCCGCCCATAGCGTTTCGACTCCAGTCAAATGAAGTTCATGAGGTTAGCAGTTACAGGAGCAAAACTTTGCCAGTTCCATATTATGAATAAGAAGTGAATATCAAGAACTAAAACATGTATAAGTACAGTTCTAATGGATAACAAAAATATGATGTAGAGAAGGTTTCACCTGTGGTCATTTTTAAGTTTTTGCAATCAAGATGTTTCGACTTCCATCCAGAAGTTATTTCCAATGCAGCTCTGTGAGTTTAGGCTGCCCACAGTCCAAGCCCAAAGGGAGGAGTTTAAAAGTAAAACTGCCCTCCTCTTGTTTACCGCAAATATTATGAGCTATGCACCTATTGTGTGTTGGTTGCCTCACCTTCAGCTTTACCTGATTAACATTTGATTTGCCTGTTATTTTCATTCTCCATGGGATGAGAACACATCTGTAAACAGCAATATGTACATAAATAAATATACAAAAATAGTTTCCTTCACTCCTCTAGCAAATAAATGTTCTCTCTGCTTAAAGGTCCTTATTAATGCACAATTTACTCTTGTTAATTGTAATCTAACATTCACAAAGTAGAGTTTAGGACAGCAAATGAAAAATGGTCATATATTCTAATTCTGGTGTAATTACAGAAATGTTTAAGACATGTTACAATGTTTTAGATAGATCCTGGAGTGGTGTTTTATTTAATTCACACATATTTGATAATGGTCCTTTATTATTAGTCTGTCTACATGTTCAATCCTCAAAATGTTCTTTTCCACCTTGTGATGTCAAACAATGGTTTTCATGAGGAAACAACATTACAACATCGATAGGAATAATTTTGACCCTTTAAAATCTGTATTTCACTGTCTTTTTAGTTTTAAGATGAAGATGGACAGCTGAGTTTTGATGATGTTGTAGTAAAAGGAAAGCATTTAATTTTCAAATGATCACTGACCCTTAATTGCATTATTTGTGCTTCTGAATGTTGTAGGACAAAATCATACAGAAAAGGTTGAAGTGGTCAATGCTGTGACACTAAACCTTGAGTGCGCCTGGACTGGGAACAACAAAAGGCTGCCAAACATAACCGGACACTGGACCAAAGATGGAAAGACAATCGAGGGCAGTTATTCCAATATTCAACTACAAAATGACCGCTACTATCTGAGGAGAGAGTACGTTTACCACCACTATTAATAACTTTGCACTTTTTATTAGGTATAAAATGTAATGTTATGCAATAATCTCCTTCAAGGTTCAGCATTAAGACTGAAGAAGACTTAGGAACGTACTCGTGCATTTTCGGGCCCAAAGCCAAAGTTGATTTCATTTTAGCAGGTATGTTTTTTTATTCATGTTTGTTCAGTATTTATTAATGAACCAATATTTCCAATTCAATGGAGATTAAAACCTACTTTGTTTCAGCTCCATATCTGGGTGAGATGCGAGATAAGCCCATAGTGAGTTATGTGGGCGACTCTGTGGTCATGATCTGCAAACTGGACGAGAAGAAACCCAAGCCTATAAACTGGAACTGGTACAGACAAAATGGGACCAATAAGGTTTGTCTGAAATCTTAATAAAAAATAATCCAGCAAACATTATGATCACTCTGTAATGCGGGTAAACAAACTCACTTTTGATTACAACTTAAAAATAATTTAATTCATTATTAGTTAAGAGGAGCATCTGGTTCATAATAGCTAAAAATGTAACACTTACAAACTAGTTGAGTTTAGGACAATTTCAATTGACAGAAATGGTTATTAGTGTGCAGATTCATTGCTCTACATACAAAACAATAAATGCAATAGGCCTATATGATACAAATTTAGTTTAATGACATACTGTGGAACATTTCAGGCACAGCACATGAAAAAAAAAAACATGTGGTGGACCCATCTACTAAAGGAGATCATAATGTTTATCAAAAAAATAATGAGTATTTTAACCACAAGTTTCTATTAAGGTGAAAGTTGAGGTTGATTCGCCCGATCATCGCTATAAAATCACCAAAGACGAGAAGAAGGCGAAGTTGGTGGTGCATAACTTGACCGAGTGGGACTCTGGGGTGTATTACTGTGGCGCTGTGTACGGCATTGGCACATCCATGGGCCACCTGCAGCTCAGAGTCATCACCTACTTCGAGCCACTCAAGCCCTTCATCGGTATCCTCGTGGAGGTCCTGGTCCTGGTGGCTGTAATCCTGCTGTATGAAAAGATGGGCTCCAAGAAGGACGACGAGTCAGGTACGGCTCTGTGATCCGAAGTGGGCTGCATATTGTCTACAAGATAATAATGGGACTGTTTTTGAAGCTGATTAAACATTTGGACTGTTGAAATTTGTAATTAACAATTTTGAATGGTGAAAAATCCAAATTTTGCCCCATGAATAGGCCTGTCACAATAACCACTTTTACTTTTGAAGTTCGCTATATTGCAGAAGACAATATAGACAATAATACTGAAACTAATTTATGCCTTTGACACAGTAACCCAAGAGCAGTTTTAAAGCACAAAAACGATTCTAAATGTACAACACTGTTTACAAAATCATGAGCTGCAATAAATAAACAGCAGAATGAAACACTTTAGTACTTCGTTTGCATCTATAGTGAGTTACAGAGGTTTAACCAGTATAATAGGCTACAGTAATAGGCTATAGTTAAGGTCCTGAACAAGCCCAACTCAAGATGTTCAGGTGGGTCCTGCTGCTCCTCACTGGTTGCCCCAGGATGGGTCAAATGTGATAAATTTCCATACAGTGTAGCTTAAAATGAACCTTTCTTAACCATAAACATTAAAAGAACAAACATTTTTCAATATTTAAGTGATATTTCATTTTAAAATACAGTCACATGTTGTTTGAACCTTGAACATTTATAAGCACGTTTAAGCACAGATATTGCTGCCTTGAAAATGTTTTTTGTTTTTATTATCCGTACAATAAAAAGCTAATTGATATATAGTCTAATAGTGAACCAAACTGAACTTCTGTCTGTTAACAGGAGCTGAAGGAAACCCTGACCAAAATACAAATCAGTGAGTAACCCTTTTTATTATAATTTTCAGGATGAGAATTACACTTTATTACCTCATTTTATCTTTTTAAATTTATTTTATGTGTTAATTTGGTCAAAATTTAGAAAGAAAATTACTTAGTTTTACACAATGACAAGATAATTTGCTAATTATGATTTCAGTCATCTTCAGTATGTGGTTTGCTTAATTTAGAGTTCGTTCTGTCCACTTGATTTGTTTTCCTTTGGATAATTTCTTGTTTTGAGCTACAGTGGAAATGATGTAATCCATTTATAGACCTGGTTTTAGATTAGACCTGATCTGGTAGTACTCAGAAAACCACATCTTGACTTAGTTTGAGAGCCATTTCACTAATGCTATGGCAAAGATGAAAAATAAGAAATCCAAAGAAATGCAAAGTGTAATATTATTTCATTTAGAGACTCTTGTCCTTTAAATTGCTTATATTGTGCTATTTTCTGATTTACATTATCTTGTAAAACCTCACGCTCAAGAGTCAGTTTTGCCTAATGTAAAACCTTTAAGCTTGGAACAATCTTAAAAGCTATTTAGTATATTAAACTATAGTATAGTATTCATATTACTAGTATTAGTATAAAACAATGTTGTATTTTGTCATTAACAGAGCGCAGGGGGAGAGCGCAGCAGCAGATGAACACTCGTCCACAAGGCAGAGGAAGGTTTAAAAGGAGAAACATTCCAGTTTTTGATGAACTGCTACTATCACTGTCTGTTACATTAAGCAATAACACTCAAGCTGTTTCTTTAAACACTAAACTTCCTATGAGAGCAGCAATATAATAAATGCAACTAAGTGATCTTATTAAAGGTGCACCGCATGTAATTTTCCTTTTGATGAGGTCCACTGTCTGTTTGTTTCAACTGAGATGGTTTCCTAGAATTCTCCACAGTACGGCATTAAGTTCATCTGTCTTTACTCTATGTTTATTTAATTGAATATAAGATTTTCATTCTTTCTGTGAAAGGGTTGCCTTTCCACAGACACAGATTCACCTGCTTATTCACCTTCTCCATGAATATTGAACTGTTTCTAGCAGACCTATTACACAAAACTGATTTCTAACCATGTTGTTTTCCTGATCAGATATTGTTTTAAATTAATATTGCAATTTATAACGTATAATGTAATAATCCACGGTTGTCATAGAATATAATTATATAGCAAACACAGGTATGATATGTCTTGTTTAAAGCCTCCTGCGGGAAATGTAGATGGAGACAAGGTGTTGACTGACCCTCCACCAGAAAAGTTACATAGTGCACCGTTATTGACAGTATAACACAGAAGGTTTCCATGTTTATTTTCACAGTGAGCGATATTTGCTGAGTTATTTACTCTCTACTGTATTTGTCCCTCAAATGGCTGCCGTAACAAAGCCTCAACCAGAGTATTTCACTTATTGAGCAGTGCCTTACTCACAGCAACAATCCAGGTTATTCTTGTGCTACTACACAACTAGTTTTCCCCTTGTACTGTGCCTATATCTCTTCTTCTGTTGTATGTCTATCAACTTAAGTATTTGTATAATATTGCAATGCTTCTGTGTATTATTAATAATCAATAACTGTAACTGAAACTAATTAAAATATATTATATACTCAGTTTGTTCTGTTTGTCACATATTACAAAATATACAGCAGATACTGATGGATCTGTCACCATAAATACTGTATAGACACTATATCAACTCATATTCAATACATTCTGGGGTTCAATACTTATTATGGGTTTAATTATTATTGCCTATCACCTATATTTACTTCAGCACTATATACTTTAATATTTCTTATGACAGGCCGAGATATTGACAGTGTAAACAGGTTTGTAGGATACAGTGCACTCTCAACCACCATGTGACGTGTGATTTTGCAACCATGATTCAAGCTGAGGAAAATGGACTGACACTGAAGTGCTCACATGAAGGTCCTGTTTGTGGTGGAGCGTAACAGGTCTGGGTGCAGATCAAACTGAGGCTGCATTACAATTTCAAAGGGAACAAACATAATACACTTCCATAATGTTGCATTATTTTAGGTACCTGAAGTAAAGGTGCAAACATTTATAACCGAGGTTGCACCTTTTAGCAGCCCTGCAGATCTGGGCCTGCAGTGTGTGCCATTTTCTTGTCTCTATTTAGATGTTATTACTTTATCTGGAATATTCTATATTATGGCATAAAATGTGTTGCATTTGCATTTGATTTTTCATTGCCAAAAAATACCCACCTGGTGTCATCTGCTTGTCTCTATACATATATATAATTTCTTTATAGCGTCTATGATCTTCAGTGGAACTTTCTGGGCAAAATCTCCATAAAGACAAGCAGAAAGTTACATAGTCACCATCAGTTAATAAAACAGTGACTATCAATTAATACAATTTAATATAATTAATATATTAGATATGACATCACAAGAAATCTTGATTTTTAATTTATTCTCTGTATATATACAATGTACACAGCCCAAGTTTAAGTGTTCTGCTGTTCTTCCCCTCACTTTTAAAAATTAAACTAAATTCTATAAATGTCACGTTCTACGGTCGGTTCATCAGAAATTGCACCAGAAGCTTAACGACATCATCGTTCATGCCGACCACCTCTCCGTCCTGAATGGCGTCGTACAGGGGCAGGCTCTCAGTCCCCCACAGGACGTTCTTTCGGGGGTTGTCCACATCAGTCTGCACGGATAAAGCCACCGTGTTGAGTTGGTAACAGAAAAACGAAAAGAACTTCCCATCTGTGATCACGGCCTGGGACACAAAGGGGCGAGTCACATCTTGATGGCTCCAAAAACCTGGGAGGACAAAACAATCCATTATAATCTGAATTAATATAATAACAAGTAGCAGCGATAGGATGAATACTTGTAAAATGTATTTGGTTACACAATACTTAAGTTAAATGCATTTAATGACGCAAATTTCTTTTGGCCAACACTCAACACTGGCCCCTCCTTTACCTTGATACATGGCCTGAGCACCTGTCCATGCAAAAAGACTGGCCATAGCATTAGCACGGAGAAACACTTCGATCTGGTCTGACTGTTGCTGGCGGGTCATTCGGTCTCTGTGGTAGCGGTCAGGCACGAGGTGGAACTGTGTGTGGCCGTAACAGGCCGGGTCTGGGAGCTTTGCACCTGAGGAGACATGAACCATTCAGTATTATAGCTTCATTATGAGGCTTAACTTTTCTGACAGATGGTCCACCACCCGCATGTATCCCCACTCACAGCAAGAATACATGTTTTTGTAAGAAAAAAATGTCATTGAAAAACACATTTAGTATCAAAAACATTCATGATCAATAATATAGAGACAAGCAGGCGGCACACTATCCAGAGACGTTACATAATGCCCCAGAGATTATGTAGGTGTGGAGATTGTGCCATCAGACATTTATTATTTTATTTTATTTATCCATTTACATATTGGTATAAATATAAACCAATGATGAATTTAAGGAATTAGTGTTCAGTCGAATGAGGGTTTGATGTATTTACCAGCGGTTAGTGTTAAGTGTATGGAGGCTCAACAAAGATGGACAATTTTTGCCCGTGTCAACTTTATGACACTCAATCCCAAATTCCTGAGCTATAACGTATAAAAGTTACATTTATTTTGATAATAATGTCGTCATTTTGGACAGATAAACATTCCTGCTCCCTGCTGTGGTTGAATGTAACTAATAGAAACTTTACCTGTGTGTATATGATTTTCATACTGCCTTTTGAACATAGGCAGCATGTCGGGAGCGCAGGTTATCTCTGGTATTTCCAGCGCATACGAGTCCTCCACTGGGGCAAACTAGACCAATTATAGATCAAATTAGAAGTGTCAGATAGAAAAACACTATTTAATGATATCAATTCAGACTAAATTTTAAGTGACTTGTACCTGTGGCAGTTGTTGTGTCACTCTGATCTGACTGTGAGGGTGGTCGTCAATCTGGAACCTGCGAGGCTCTACTCTCCCTTTTCGGTGTCCTTTGGGGATGATGCGCTCTCCTCTCCTCCAGTAGAAGTTCACTTGTGGGTTCATGTCTGTTTGATGAAAAGAAACACAAAATTCATCATGTTTAAATGAGATGCTTACATGAAATACACTTCATTAAATGTACGTCCAAGGAGACAAACACTGTCAAAATATAATCCAGATTAGTGGAGGTAATTTAGGAGCAATAAAACAAAATTCAGTGCAAACATTTGTGACTTTAGATTTGAGAGTATAGAGAAGATAGAGAACAACAAGGGTATTTAGCTGTTTGTAATGAATAGGACAATTACAGTAATTAAAGATTTTGATTTATGCAGCCTTAAATTACACAGTCATAATTACAATCATTATAAGTAGAATAATAAAAGACAGTACCTAGACTGCACTGGAGAAGTAGAGGGTTGTATTTGGCCAAGTTGTAGGTGAGCCCGGACACTAGATTTCTAAGCAAAGGACCAACAACGAGCTCTTGATTTCTGTAGAGAAATGGACGGCGTTTCTTTACGGTCCACCAGTGCTCCTGAAGAATTACACGGGAAATAAGGGCTCGTATTTCGGCCAGGGCATCCTCCTCCATGCCGGCCGTAGAAGTGGAGACTGGAGGCGCATTTTCACTATCATCCTGGATTGTGAGGAATTTATCGGGTAGGCCAGAGATGTACGCGGTCTTGGTGTAGTCCTGATACCATCTGTCAGCACCACGGGCAAAAGTTTGGGGATATAGTACATATTTCATCCGCTGGAGCGATGTTATCAATGATATCTTGTCCTCCACGCTCGCTGCACATTTCCTCTGGATTCTCTCCTCCTCTCGCCGCCGTTCTGCAGATTTACTTTTGGCCGTCAGGGATGCGACTATAGGCGGGTACACGGGGTCCTTCAGAGCCACTTCGGTGTGGGCAAGCTTATGGTTTGTCAAACGAGGAAAGTTTCTGGTGAAAAGCAAGGGCAGCCGTGTGCGCGCCGCCATGTTTGCTAACGGATCTTCCTCTGCTCTCTAGGAGAAGGGAAATGACCAAAGCAGCGCCCTCTTGTGGACAACAGCGGAACTAGGCCTCCTTCTAAACAATGTTTTTGTAAATCGAGGGGAATATTTCTTTTCCATTTATAATTAATAATACAAACAAAATGAGGACTTTAAACGGGCGCTTTAACATCCAATTACCTGAAATGGGGAAAAGAAATTTAGCTAAATTATAATCACAAACAAGATCAAACGTTGGTGTTTTGAACGTACCTCTGTGGTGCATTTAAGTACACGTTCAGTTCTCGTAATTCACACAATAAATCTTAACAGTGCCTGAGGACTATATAGTCACCATAATTAAAAGTTGTATCTTATTATTTCATATAAACCACATCGGATATAGAGCACATAGGGAAATATTTGTGTATGTTGAAGAATGACATAAATAATATATATTACTGTCATCTGAAATATTTATTTCCGAGGCGCGCAAATGCCACAAAGTGACACTTTCCAGAGTTTGGCTCATGATAACAAGACGTGTTACTCGAACATAAAAAGCTACAGAATTTTGACCTTTAAATGATGTTGTGAAGTTGCTCCAGAGTTGTGCAGATGTATCGGCAGATTTTGCGACGATGCCCGGTCGGGGCTGGTACAAAAGCAGCGGTGTTTTCCCAGTGCCCTCGCCCAGTCCAGGTAGCATTATTATTATCATAGACCCATGAGCTTTACTCATGTATACAAAGCTAATATGAAGTCACCTGAACACTTTATGTCCCAAAAAGGTGGATTCTGACCCTGGCAGGCAGTATCTAATGTTAACCACATGGTTCTATGTAGCTTCTATATGTATGGGGACATACAAATAAGCAGTGCACAACTTCTCTCTGCAGAGGCGCCTTTGCTCCAAAAGTGACGAGGTCCGACTGGCCCAGGAGGCCAGTCAGAAGTACAGCTCCTCCACGACCATCTTCTCCAAAGTCATTGACAAAACCCTCCCTGCTGATATTATTTATGAGGATGATAAGGCATGGTGGACTGTTCACTTCTTTGTTTGCTGCATTGTTTACTTGACAGTTTTGAGACCATGTGACCGGTCATTGATCATGTGCAATGTCCTTTTCAGAGTTTGGCTTTCAGAGATATAAGTCCTCAGGCCCCCGTCCATTTCCTGGTCATTCCTAAAGTTCCCATTCCCAGGATAAGTGAAGCCAAAGATGATGACACTGAGGTAATGAGTTATACAGGACACATAATAGTTATGGCCTTTAGCCATAGTATTTCAACAGATAACAGACACTTTAGGTCCATAAGTTGTCATGAACTTTACAGCACACAGTATGAAAGCTTCCAGGTCAAATTATTTTAATCTTATTTTCAGCTTCTTGGACATTTGTTGGTTGTTGCCAAGAATGTTGCAAAGAAAGAATGTTTACAGGAGGGATACAGAATTGGTAAATTAACACATTATCATGTGGTCATTTTGAATGATAATATGTGTAATTACATTGAATTTATCCACAGTTATTAACGACGGCAAGCACGGCGCCCAATCTGTCTACCACCTTCATCTCCATGTGTTGGGAGGAAGACAGATGACATGGCCACCGGGATAACACTATCACCTGATTTTAAAAGAAAAACAAATGTCATAAGCATATATTTTTCTGTCTGGTGGGTATTTCCACATGGCCACACTGTCTCTAACTCCTGTTATACTCTTTTATTAATAAAGTTCTGATATTCACTAAATAAATATGTTTAATTTGACTGAAATTTACCAAATATTTCAACAAATTATAAGGTTAAGTCTTGTTCTATAGTTAAAGCCTGTCTGTCTATTATAGCCAAAAATATATATATGTTGTTCATTTGCTTGTGTTTATTACAATGACAAATCTAGAAACCTCCTTACGCTGAGGGTCTCCTCCTGCCTGTCTCTGTGAAAACCTATTCCTTTGGCTATACTATTTCACATGATGGCATAAAACATATCTAAATTTTTATGTCTAAAAAGAAAAACAATGAATCATACAAACTTTTACACTGCAGTAAAAATTTTTAGATGACTGACTGTTTTTTGTTATGTGTTTGAAAGTGGGCCAATTTTTTATTGAGTTACTCATGTCATTGTAGAAGAGGCGGTGGTGACCATGGGAGGGGTGTGGTGAGGTTCGGGCCAGGGGCAGATGTGGTGTGAGTGGTATGATACTTCGACCTTGGTGCCCAGCAGTGAGGTTATTGTGTGTCATTGGAGAAGGGTGCTGAACTTTGCTCTATATTTACAGAAAAAACACTGCACCACCTTAACCTCAGAAAAATCAGTGACATCAGCACAAGGAAATCACTAATGTGGGACATAAACATTTGTAAAATAAAAAAACAAAACAAGGAACAAAAATAAGAGAATTAATGCAATTTGTAACACGTAAGTATTAAAGAGACAAGCCAAGGCCAAGATACAGGCTGGATCTGTGAAGAGATGACCCTGCCCAAAATATACTTTTTTCCAATGCATTTCTGACAAATAAATATACCCATGATGAAATGCTAAATAATTAATGACATATTGTGGAACCTTTCAGATAAAGCATCTTGGATGTCTTTAATTTATATGAGAATTTGAATACTTGAACTCTCATGCATAATTTAAACACTGTTGCTACATTTGTGTGCTATATAATGGTGTTTTCTTGCCAACAACATTTGCATAAATTTGTACTGATTTGCAGAATCCCACTGTTTGACTGCGACAAGCTTTGAAGGTAAAATAATGAAAGAAAGGTATATTGTGTTGTGCACTCGGCCTTTGTTATCTAAAGTTGCAACAGACACATATTTTTATGCTCCAAAGTTCATATATTGTCGTAAATAGATTTCATCATCCCACTGACAGGCCTCATCATGCAGAACTGATAATTTTTTATAAGTTAGATTGGGATAAACAGTTGCAAACATCAACCTTGCCACATATAATTACTTCCTCTCTTTGTCTCATAACAGTACCCAAAACAATACTCATTCGTTTTTGTTTTGCATGAGCGTGACTTTCAGATCCTCTTCACCTCGGTCCAGGTTAACCCCTGGTGCAGTTTGGACCTGGTTATAGCACCTCCGCTCCATCCGCAGGTGTCTGGATTATTGCATAAGAGAGTGAGGGAGAGACAAACAAAGCTTTATGAAAGTTTCCAACAGGTCATTCATTTCTGGAGTCGACTACCCGCTTTGAGCAAAGGTTCCCTCCTCAACCCCTGAGGATCAGTTAATGTTACTACACCAAGTTAACTGAAGGTAAGATTTCATTCATTCAAAATGAGTGAACTTCTATTTTTTATACACACACATACATATGCATTACACATTTTTCTGTTACTATGAATTTGACTATTTATTCATTTTAAAGAATAGTTTGTTTTGCAGAATTGTAGCAGGTAGGAGTGCTACTTGAATCTACACATATATGACATATATGTCATTATGGTGCTTTTCAGTGCAGGGATCAGTTCAGATTCAGAGTAAAAAACTGAGACACAAAAACATTTAGCTATTTCCTTTTATTAACCTGATGATAGTATTGAGACTATTGAAAAACAATTAAAAAGTCATTAAAATGTTGTGAAAAAACATGTAATTATTCTAATTACCATAGATGGAATGTTAAATACTGCAAACCAGAAAAGTATAGAAGTATATGCAGAAATGTTACGCTGCAAGTTTCAGTTATTTTTTTAAGCTCCTCTTGTAAGTATTGTTTTTAAATTGTTGCGCAACAAGCCAGTATACATCATATCTCCAAAGCAATGCATTATTTTTTTCCCCTCATTTTTATATTGGATAGATTTCACATTTATTAAGCAGTGAGGAGGTTGCTGCTGCATGTCAGTCGATCAGATGACTTGCGTTGCCATGGTCACAGTGGATCGTCAGCTGGGTTTTCCACATTACACTTGCAAAGGAGCCTTTATATTATTTCTGTCTTAAATTGCAGGATGAAATTAATAGATTAGATTGGGTCATTTAAAGTGGGAGTGTGACTTTATTCTCACACAGTAGGAGCCTTTGCCAGCAGCCGCCTCAGGCCAGTATGGTAACTAACACATGACCTAAAGACACTATCTGCTGGTTTATGTGTGGACATTTTTCTCTTTATTGTTGCGTCAACTGAAAACCTACTCATTCTTTGAACTGACCAGCTCACAGTAAGCAGCAGTAAGATGAGCTCGTTGGCATGTGAAGACCAGTTTTAATATTTGTTCTTGATTTTTTTCTGCAAATATCATCATTGGATCTAGATTCTGGGTAATGTACTGTTATTCTGCTAGTTTACTGAATCATCCTTAACTCTTTATTTGAACTTTGTGCTAAATGAATCCTGCCTATTGTTATCTTAAGGTCAGGCTAGTGCTGGGTGGACTGATCTTAATCTTATGTGATACTAAATGTTGAAGAAGTTGTTAGTGTTACATAAGTTATCTGGTGTAATCTTCTGAATATATTCTAAACAGCATTATAGCTTGACCAACCATTTACTCATCTCAGTACAGACAAAGTTTCTTTTCTTGTGACACTAGATGGCGCTATTTTACCTCTTAAATCAATGTTATTACTCCTGGCACTTTGTTTTACGTTGACACAAATGCTATTGCTGTCATATCTTTTAGCAATTTAGGTGAAAGGTTTTAGATCAAAGAAAGTCGACTTAAAACCAAAAGATTTCTCAATATTCTTTGACGCACCTATAATGTTGCACCACTTTCATATGTTGCAATGAATAAATGTTAAAAAGGAATAGATGCCAGATTACCAAATTCAGGTGTATTGATTTAAACTTTTTTTTTTTCTAGATAACCAAGGATGAGCACCGATTTAGAAATAAGCAGCGGCGTGGCTGTCTTGGATATTTCTAATGATAGGTATGAAAATAAAAAATAGTAATTATAACAATATTAAAGGTCCTATAGTTCACAAAATCAGACAAATGTTGATTAGATGTTGAAGACATGTTATAGTATTGTTACTTCATTAACGACATATCTAGAGTTTGTTCAGTGAAGATGAGCAAATCCAGGTCATTCTAGTTTTAATGAAATTTAAAAACACGGTGGAGCACTTCCTGTATTACCATGACATCACAAGGTTTTTAGTTTGAGAGGAAAAACTCAGCCTAAATATACAGGTTTGTTCATGAGGAAATATTATAACATAGATCAGAAAATAGTGTGATATGTTGTTAATATGTTCATATTTATGTTCTCAGCAAACCCACTGGGAATGGCTCTGTAGTGGAAAACGGGGGCTGTCCTGCTTCGTCTCTGGAGAAACAGGAGACAGATCCTGATAACAACATCCCAGCGCCGCCAAAACCTCCCAGAACACATGAAGAGGGACCTAAGAGCCCACAAGGTAAACACGCACTCATACTAGTCCTGATATATTCCTGATTTGAGCCCATTTTAGTCTCAGGGTTTAGTACTAGTTTTGATGTGGTATGTGCATTAGTGTGAAGGCCAATTATTAAAGCATTTCCTCACATCAGTGCTTCATTTGTTTTAGAAGACACACGAGGATTAACTTGGATGAATCAAATGCTTAGGTTGTTGGGCAGGCCGAGCAGGTCAATGATGACATCCTCAACATAACTTTTTAAAACTTCTAAAACCTAAACACAAGCACAAAAATGAATAATTGAATCCGATACAGCAAATCAGTAAAATGTCTAAAATTAAAATGTATGAAGAGAAAGCATTTAAGCAACTAATTTTAATGTAATCGTTCCACCCTATTTAAGATTAGATAAATAAAACTTAATTTGTCCCACAATGAGGAAATTACACTCTTGCATCAGTAAAGTGCAAAAAAGAAGCGTTACAATAGTCAAGCAACAAGTGGCAAAATTATGAAGAACATTTGAGATCTGTGCATGATTTTTTTTTATTTTTATTCAATCATTGACGCATTTTAATAGATGAAACTGACTCTAATTATCAGAATAAAAGCTTGAAAATATAATTTTTTACCTTTATGTCACCTCTTCGCCTCAGCTTAACCTTATTTAGGTCACAGGTTCATCAGATCAACCAATAATTATTACTTCACGATGTATTTTATGAGACAGCACGTGTGACCAAACCTGTTTTGAGGTCGGCTTTACATTCCATGGCTGCCTCATTTGTATCAGGTGTCCCTTCCCTGTTCTCTTCTCAACCTGCATTTTGTGTCTCTCTGGTCACCCGCCCCTCAGGTAATCTCTAACTCAGTAGCTTGTTAAAAGCCACAGGGGAGCGTGGTTTTTCTCTTTAGTACTACAGCCTGCTCACCTCTTAGTTGTCTCCCATGGCTTCTAAACGGGGCTGTCCCTGTTGTCCTGCTACAGAGGAACCCAAAGCTGTTCCACTGTCCTCCACGAGTTTGGCTACAACACTGACACCCGCCGAGCACCTATGGACCACCGACAGAGACAAGGCGGTGAAGCTGAGGATGGAAGGGTCCGGGCCGGCGGCAGAGACTCCGATCACCACTCATCAGATGTTCCTGCAGACGGTGGAAAACTACGGCGATCATCCAGCGCTGGTGCACAAGAAGGATGGGCAGTGGGCGACTCTGACCTACAGGCAGTACTACGAACAGTGTGTGGCTGCTGCTAAGAGTTTCCTCAAGGTTTGTTCACGCAGGACAAATGTTTACTCTGCTTTTAGCCTGAGCTTCTAATTTGTGTGTGTTATTTAGACAGTAGCAGCATCCACTCATTCAGTCAATGTAAAGCACAAGTGAGTGACGTGTCTACAAGATAATACAAAAACTGTGATGTTGAAAAAATGCAAAATTAGAACAGTAAAGGTGCACTACGTAGAGGGTAGATTAAATGTCATTAGCTATCGGTCTAATAAGCTCTAATTTGTGGAGAGTGTGTATTTAGAAAGTAGCAGCGTCCACACAGTCCGTCAGAAAGTCAGTGTGAGTAATGTGTCTTATACCAGATAATATAAAAATAGTGATTTTGAAGAATTACAAAATTTAAACCTTTTAAATATTTGAATTGAATTGGAAATTTAATGTAAATTTTCTGGTGGAGGATTTGCTACCTGCTTGTCTCCCAGCTATTAATGTTTTACCTGCATTAAATGTTCCACAGTAAGGCATTATGTATCTGTCATCATAGAGACAAGGGGGTTACAGGTCAGATCGGTGATCAATGATTTTAAAGATATTTTGGAGCAATAAAACACCAGTAATAAGCTAGATAAGTTACATACAGCACATTTAAGTATCACAACAAAGATAGAATGGCGTAAGATAAGATAAGAGAAACTTTATTTGACCCACAGTGGGGAAATTACAGAGTAGAGATGAAATATGTAAGATTAAAAGCAATGCAAAAATGCAGTTCATTGATGTTTACGCAATATAGATTGTAAATATGAAATCTGATTATTTTAGAAATGATCTAGAAAGTAAATATTCAGAATTCCTTTTTGTCAGTGTCGCTCATCCCAAATGTCAAACATCCCAAAACATCCCAAAAGTCAAACATGTTTACTTTGTACTGTTAGAAAGATAGTTCACACAAATGAATAATATCCGGCACTTCCTTTGTAAACACCCCTGCCAAGTTTATTGCCTAATTCTAAGTACACTGCTGCAGCTGAAAACTAACACTTGGGTGTGTGAAAAATACATCTTGTGTTACATCTCCAGTTTCACAGCCAAGTCTGCTGCTTGAACCGAGCAAAGCTTTTGAAATGTGATGTAGGTCAAAAGTAACAGAGGCACTTGGTTACGATAACATTAAAGGGCCCATATTACCCGGTTTTCTATGTTATAATGTAGTTTCCTCATCACAAACATACCTGGAGTTGTGTTTTGTTTCATTTACTCATGTTTAACACAAAGAAAACAACTCTGTTCCATCTTGTGATGCCATAATACAGAAAATGCTTCACTGTGCTTTGAATGATTTCAGTTATTCTCTACTGAACTAAAACTATAAAGGTAAAAAGAGCTGTTCAGCGTTTGGAGCTTTAGAGATTATTCAAGTTACTCAAACATGTTTGAATGAAACAAAACACAACTGCTGGTATGTTTTTCGTGAAGTAACATTATAACAAGGGTTTAATCTCACAAGGTTCATTTTTCATGTTACCTTTAAAATCATATTGAATAACACTGTGTTTATTTATAACTCTATGTTTGGTTTTAGCTGGGACTTGAGCGCTTCCATGGTGTGGGTATACTTGGATTCAATGCTCCAGAATGGTTCATTGCTGATATTGGCTGCATTTTTGCCGGGTAAGAAATACCTTTATTTATTTATAAATTGTACTGATAAAATTCCTGACGCGAAGGGCAGGACATTTTGTTTTGCATGTGTCTAAAACAGGAAGAGCTTAAAATAAAATAATAAAATAAACACAAACACAAGATGTTATTGTCAAACTTTTCTTTATGTATTTACAGTGTATTCTCACTTTACATGACTTAATTAATTCTAAACTTACAAATGTGAATAAAAAATACATTGAAAAAGTCAGTTATGTGCTCATCTGTGGCATAGATGTTGCATGTGCATCCACTCTCTCTCCCCCATTTCATTCTATCTGTCCTGTCCAATATTAATTCATAAAAATAAAGAAAGAAAACATCCAGGTATATGCTACTATAACACATTTTTGCATTTAATAATGACTACTAGTATTTATTTAAACTAGTAAAATTATTAAGAAGTTATCACTGACAGAAAAACATGCATAAGCACATGTGTTTATGGAGAAGAAAACAATCAGTACTGAACATTTAGATGAATTCATTTAGTGGAATAAATCTTGAAGGTGCTATATTACACAAAATTGACTCTTGTGAGCTATGTGAAAATTCTGTTTTCATCATAAACCTACCTGGAGTTGTGTTTTGTTTCAGTCACACATGTTTGAGTAACTCTGCATTAATAGCCTGTCTACACCTCCATAACTCAAAATGCTCTGTTCCACCTTGTGATGTCATGAAGCGGTTGTCTCCAAGTTGAGATACCTTTCAGTAGAGATTGGCAATTCCAGGATCGAAATTATTCAAATAATTCCAGTGAAGGTGGAGCACTTGCTGTATTACCATATGACATCACAAGGTGGAACAGAGTGTTTTCCATTTGAAAGAAGAGCAAAGGCTAAATATGAAGGATTTGTGTTCTAAACATGTGTGAACGAAACAAAACACAACCCCATGTATGTTTTTGAGAGAGAGAGAGAGAGAGAGAGAGAGAGAGAGAAAGAAAGAAAGAAAGAAAGAGAGCGAGAGATACTTTATTTATCTTGAGGGAAAGATTATAACATACATTACAACATATAGTGTATTAAGAAAGATTAATACAACATGTTTTTGTCATTTGCTGTAGTGGTCTGGCAACTGGTATCTACACTACCAATTCTCCTGAAGCATGTCAGTATGTGGCTGCAAACTGTGAGGCCAACATCCTGGTCGTGGAGGACAAGAAACAACTGGACAAGATCCTGCAGGTTGAGTATTATGAGAAAACCATCCACTTGACCTCCAGTTCCACAGCTGTTAAAACCCTAGAAAAATCTTTAACAACTGAATTTATACATTTTTTGTTGTAAACGTGAATTTTTGTGTGTGAATTTTGGCTAATTATCCCTCCTCTGGCTTTACCTCTTTCTCCCCCGTCCCATCCATTTTATTGTTCGTTTTTTAATATTGTATAATTTGTATGCATTTTATATCTTTGTGTAATGTCTTCTATATTTTATTATTATTTTTTCTTAATTTAAAAATATTCTGCAGGTCAGGTTTTACTCAAGTCTCTCTGTGTTATTATACCATGGTAAAAACCTAAAAAAAACCTGTTCTGTTCCTTTAGGTGAAAGATCAGCTCCCTCACCTGAAAGCCATTGTTCAATATAAGGGTGAGCTGCATCAGAAAGCACCGTTTCTCTACACAGTAAGTACATGCAGTAAAAATAAAAATAAGATAAGATATGCTTTACTAAAACTTGTCTGGCATCGTCTTGGATATCAAGGGGCTTATCTTGCCCTGATCTTATTGCTAGCAATAGCGTTAAGGACACGGCATGCCCAGGTCAGGCTGTACTTCACTGCTGAAGGGTGGAGTGGGACGGTACAATTACATATATGGTGATGGTATCTGAACCTATTTCTGCTGTAGCATTTAAAAGCACCGCCAGTGTAGGTAATATGGGTCTATGGGGAAAAGTTATGCATGTGTACAATAAAACAGCTACAGATACAAGTGTGCGTCAGTAGAGCATAAGTACCAGTACAATATAGACATTTGGATGGGCCATGACAGAACTGGCTGGGCGTGTGTTCCAAACACTCTGGGTGTCCGACAGCAGACCCACATGATCGCTGCTCCTACCCTGGTCGCACCCGCTCCAGCCTGTCCTGGTAGTCCACTACCACAGACTCACCTGAGGTACAAATGTCCACCACTGCTACTGCTGACTGCTCACGTTTTCGTCTCAGGGATGTCCACTACATTTGGTACCACACTGATGAATGTCTTGCGGATTATAGAATACATTTATTGTCATATAAATGCTTCTGATTTTACTACATTGCGCACAGACATGGATTAAACAATTAACACATGGGGAGATTGACTACACGGCCTGTATTTGCCCTGCACAAGTGACTGATATGCACCATGAGTGCACAGAGCAGGATGTCTTTACAGAGCAGTCCTCAAGGGTCCCATATGTGTCTTGAGCTGCTGGACAAAGCTCTGCTGCTGCTGCTACCAAAAGAGAAGCACGTAGGAAACGTGCATCTGCGTTGCTGCCACAGCCCCCGAGCTGTCAGTGAATGAGTTGCCTGATCCCAATCTGGCTGCTCCACAGCTCTGTGCACAGTTTTTTATGGTTCTGATGGTCACCTAACTACTGGGGACTAACTTTATAAACTAACCAAATCGGCACAATGGGATTAATTTGGTCATGAAATTAAATGGAGCTAATCACAGAAAGAGTATGAGGATGTGAGGAAAACTGACATTGCAGCATTAGGATGAAGACAGGATAAGAAAACACACTTTAGGACAGTGCTGTAAATGGCCTCAAGTGAATGAGCAGCTTTAAACAGATCTAGATCAAACCAAACTATAGAGCAGTGCTAGGACGACAAAGGAAATGGGGCACAAGGCTGTGCTCTGCTGCGGGAGGGCATCTGGACGACGCATGAACATCCCGCACAGCACACATGAATGTTACGCCTTTATCATGCTAATATACTTCCAAATAAAATAATTCTTGAGAATGTTACGTGTTGTTTTTTAATGGACAGTTTGGCCTGAGCGCCAGAGACTGGCAAAGTGCCTATAAGTATCACAAAGTGATAGTGAAATAACATGACTCACCTGTACAGTACAGTACGATACAGTAATTCTGCTGTTCTCTGAGTGGTGATTTCATTCTCACATCAATAGACTTACTGTTTATCTGTGTATATATGGCTTATATATGTCAATCAATTTGAGACTCAGCTGTTTAAAATGGCAATGAGGAGCTTGGGTTGGAATAATCAAGACAGTTATGTCTTGTTCAGTCTGTTGTCTATGTCTTGTTGTTGTAATGTTCAGATTTCAGAGGAATAAACTGGACTAATGATTACTGATTAAAGGTTTACCTTGTAAAAGCCATATTTATTTTATTTTTAATGAGTAACAAGTACTGTGATTTATGTAATTTAATTTTGTGGTTATATTACCCATGCATCTATAATACAGTATAAGTTTTTTCCCATTGTAGACTAAAGGTGTACACCTTCTGTATGGGTGCAGCTACAGTTGAATGATTCAGCTTTTGTTAAAAGTTTTTCTAAAATGTATTTGTATTTCTTTCTAGTGGGATGAGTTCATGAAGCTTGGTGAGGATGTGCCCAATGAGCAGCTCAATGCAGTCATCAGCAGTCTTCGGGCAAATGAGTGCTGCACACTGATCTACACATCAGGGACCACGGGCAACCCAAAGGGTGTCATGTTGAGCCATGATAATGTAAGTGGCTTTGCAGGGTCATCACACTGGGGGTGTACTACATGTACTACTGTTTCTATGGTGAAAAGGAGGAGTTACTATGGTGGCACAATGCACACATTAGCAAACAAAAGTTTGTATATAATCTGAAACTACACAGTGCATTTCAGGAACTTGAGGTTCCTGAAATGAATGTTTATGGTTCCATTTAAGTATTTGATTTTCAACGAAAGGTTGAGTGTGACTAACCTACAGCCTACAGTTATCATCACACTGCAGGGAATATCAGTGACATCAGCTACATAGTATCAACAAAATGTGTACAAAGTTTCCAAATAACTGGATTAATTGCTTCACTCATTTACACAGAAAGGACTCTTCACTCTGCTTGACATGTGTGGATGGAGAATATTCACGTTACATTATGCTGTCTTTGTCCAATTCGTTATTTTCTGGTGATCGAAAGTTAACATTTCCTTTATTTATAAACATATACATCTATTCTTTTTTTTTTTTCTTTTCTTTTCTTAGATCACATGGACAACACTGGCAGGGGGTAAAATGGCTGGACTTAACTACATGGAGGAGGTTTTAATCAGTTACCTGCCACTGAGCCACGCAGCAGCACAAATGTTTGACATGTGGATGTGTATGAGATACGCAGGGACCACATACTTTGCACAACCAGATGCCCTCAAGGTAAAGTTTATTCAATTATAAAACATATTGTCTATATAAACACCAACATATATCATATTCCAGTTTTCTATTTATTTAGGGATCTCTAGGTACAACCATGAAAGAGGTGCGACCCACATCCTTCCTCGGGGTCCCTCGAGTTTGGGAGAAGATGCAGGAGAAAATGAAAGCTGCTGGGGTCAAGGCTTCACCCATGAGGAGACGAGTGGCAGACTGGGCCAAGTCCATAGGGCTACAGTACAACTACAGTGCCATGAACGGGTGAGAGAACAGTGAACACGTTTACTACATCAATACAGTGTTTACAGTGTGTTAGTATGTGCTGTGGCCAAATATCACTATGAATTATAGATGATGGACTTTTTTAGACTACATATTTAGTCTGGGTTTAGTTTACTTTAGTCCTTTTGAAGGCCTGGTTTGATTTATTTATTTATTTACTTGAAGCTGCATTGTGTAACTTTTCTGGTGAAGACTGCTACCTGCTTGTCTCCGTAGAGATGTTATTGTTTTGTCTGGAATGTCCCAGTGTGGCATTAACTGTATCCATGTTGCATTACTCAATAGCATGGGTTGTATTTGATTAAAACAAAAAAATCTTATTATGAGTGATCTGACATGTGGCCCTGTGGTGTCACCTGCTGTCTCCATAGAGATAAATACATGTACTTCCATATTGTGGAACATTCCAGGCAGTATCCCCATGGAGTGAAGCAGATGACAGGCCTTTACCAGAAAAGTTACACAGTGCAACTTAAATTATCCACAAGGAAAATTGCTTGGACACAATAGCTATACATAAAACATACATCTTGGATACAAACTGGTTAAAAACAGAATAGTACTAAAATCTGAATAATAGTGGTAATATAATAAAGTAATTCCTTTATCTTGCTATTCTAAGAGAACAGGTCCCAGAATGTTGCTTTACTTGTGTCTCACAGGGAGAACGCAGTGCCATGGGGCTTCACATTGGCCAACAGTCTGGTTTTTAAAAAGGTGCGCGCTATCCTGGGAATGGACCGCTGCAAATTGTGTCTGACAGGAGCTGCCCCCATCACAAAGGAAACGCTGGAGTACTTCATGAGCCTCAACCTGCCTCTGATGGAGTTATACGGCATGAGCGAGAGCTCCGGGCCACACACCATCTCTGTGCTCAATGCTTTCAGGCTCACAAGGTCAGTGCCTCCTCCAATGTGATAGGACACTGCATTAAATTGTGCAAAAATCTGGTATTTTGTACCCAGAACACAAATATCTCAAATTAAGAAAGCAGTTCACGAAAAACAAAGCAGTGGATCCAATCCCTGAAAATGATCAATTTTAGCATTTCTGTTTGAAGATTTCTTTATAATTACCAATAGATAATCTTTCTACAGGCTTCTGCCCTCTATCTGAAATTATAATAGAATTGTAGAATATTGTTAGGCCGACCTATGTGTGTACTTAAGCCCTCTCCATTCAGAGTGTGTGTTGACATATGTTTTGTGGTTAGTTGTGGAAAGGTGATGGGAGGCTGCAAAACAAAACTGGAAAATCCGGATAAAGATGGGAACGGAGAGATCTGTTTCTGGGGCCGTCACGTGTTCATGGGATATTTGAATATGCCTGAAAAAACCGCAGAGGCTCTGGATGACGAGGGCTGGCTACACTCGGGAGACCTGGGGCGACACGACCAACACGAGTTTCTTTTCTGTTTGAGAGAATCTTAAATACGCAGAGTTTATGTGTTAAACTCAACCGGAGATATGTTTAAGACGAGTAAAATGTTTTAGAACGTGTGTGTGTGTGTGTGTGTGTGTGTGTGTGTGTGTGTGTGTGTGTGTGTGTGTGTGTGTGTGCAAGTGAGTGACTGGCGGTGTGACTTGTACCTTTTAGAATGTAAAGAGCCATGAAGAAGGCATTCAAAGCACTACAGATTAAAATACTTAATATTTTGGACAAAATACAGAATGCTTAGGATTTCTGCATTATATGGTGACCGTCCCTGGAATGTTCCCCAGTATGATATTAAACTTACATTAAACTTAGTTATTGGAGTCACAAGTGTTTTATTGTAAGAAATAAAATCTTACCAGTTTTGTACCTTGGCCTTGTTTGCTGCGCCACCTGCTCGACTCCATGGAGATAGGTTAGTTAATGCTACACTGTGAAACATTTCAGTCAAATCAGTCAGACCATCCACCAGAAAATGTGCCATTAAATAGTACTTTGCTTACAGACATTATCAAAGCCATTGGGGCTCATCCTTGGAAGAGCATCTGTATCCACTTTGGACACTTTGAAGTGCTCATCTTTTGTGTTTAATTAAAGCTTTATTTATGCATTAATTCGTGCATCAATTTATTTACCTAACAGAGCTGATCATAACTGCTGGTGGAGAGAACATCCCTCCTGTGCTCATTGAGGACGCACTAAAGGCTGAAGTCCCCATCATCAGCAATGCCATGCTAGTCGGAGACAAGCTCAAATTCTTGTCCATGCTTCTCACGCTCAAAGTAACCAAGTCTTCCTTTGACTGTATAACCCTGTATACCACTCCACACAAGCAGCTAACCAGTATTTTCTTTTAGTGTGTTGCTGATGATAACGGTGAGCCTACAGATGACCTGAGTCCAGAGGTTTTGGAGTTCTGCAGGCGACATAATGTCACAGCAACCAAGATCTCAGAGATTATAGCCAATAAGGAGCCGGCGATCTACCAAGCCATCCAAGAGGGTTTGGAGCGTGTGAATGCCAAAGCAACATCCAGAGCCCAGACTGTACAGAAGTGGGTGGTTCTTGAGCGAGACTTCTCCATCTCTGGGGGAGAGCTGGGTAAGTTAGACGTACAAGAATGAAGGGTTTTTCTGTTTTTTCTGTTAATGTCTAACCAATGTTTAATAGACCATCAAATGAAGCCACTGTCTCAACAGAAAACTATGCACAAACTCAAAGCCCAGTCTAGATAGCAGCTTTTGTTGAGAGTCTTTTGAAGTTGCACTGTGTAACTTTTCAGGTGGAGGGTGTGTCCCCTGCTTGTTTCTATAGAGTTGTTATTACTGAAATATTCCACAGTATGTCTTTAAACCTATTTATCTTGCTTTTATTCAATTGTGATGTTTCTATGCAAAATAATACATAAACCATTGATTGCCTCAACAGATCTGGCCTGTAACTTCCACATGAAAAGTTACATATTGTTCAGAGAGAACTGGTTAAATTGTACTTTTTTAAAACTACAGATTTAGCTTGAAATATGGTGTGATGAAATTCAAAGTACAAAAAGTTGCTCAAATCATTGTAATTGCCTAAGGTTGCCTTCACCCATGTCCTGGTTTGAGCCAAGTTTTGTAATAGATTTGGTTTGGCCTGGTTCTAGTCCTAGTTTAGTACTGGTCTTGTCCAGATTTGGGTTCAGGTTTAGTCTCAATACTGATTTAGGGCGTGTGCAAGGTGGATAGATACATTTAATGCCATACTGTGGAACATAACTTTTAAAGCAGTAACATCTCCATAGAGACAAGCAGGTTGTGAACCAGCCACCTGAAGTGTTGATAGTGCATGTGGTTTAAACTATGTGAGGTAAACTTTTACAGCGAACTGTTTCTTTTGCCATACTGCAGTGTCAACGTCAGGTAGAAGTTTTCAAAACAATGTTATTTAAAGATCTGAACTTAAACGAACCTTCACATGTCGACAGTATGAACACTTTGTTTTGTCTGTGCAGGTCCCACTCTGAAACTCAGAAGGCCTATTGTCGTCAAGATGTACCAGGAAAAAATTAATGAAATGTACGCAGCAGGAGACAAAGCATAACCCAGTCACACAAGAGGAGGAATTTAAGAGACGTTTCCTTGTGCCCAAACTTGGACAATCATATGTTTATAGGTGATCTTTTGACCTACTTCTCACGGGAAATGTTTTGTTTTGTGCGCATGATTGGAAGCTGTGAGTTTTTGCTGCTATGTATTTCTTGTAAAAGTTGTATCTCTGACTTGACGCACAGTTTAATAGCCATGTACTTTTTTGTAAATAAACCCCTAAACAAAGCCAAATGCTTTTTAGAACAATATTGTTATGTTGGTAAAATCAATATTTATTCCATAATTGATCATATCCAAGTAAAGCCATTTGCTCTGCCCATAGTGGTATTTTTTAGTTATATTGGCTTTTTATGAACAGTGATTTTATGATGATGACTATGTGTTTTGAATTATACAACTTATACAGTCATAATTAGTCATATTTAAATCACTCCTCTAATATGCGCTCTCCTATCTATGTATAGTTTGTATGTATATATTATTATAATTGTTTTATCAAAATTGTCAATAAAATTCACAGTTTTGATACTGTCATACTTTAAAAACATGACACTGTATGCAACATTTTCACCCCGATGCCAAAGAGCATGTCCAGTAATGTTATGGAAAAGCTGCTGTTTTACTTATGAATTATTAACAACCTCATTAGCAAACATAAGCAATTTGCTGAAACTCAATTTAGAAAATGACATAGACTCTGTGTCCTGACGTGTAATAGAACCGACTGCTCCTCTGACTATGTGGAGACGACATGAGATACTAACTTTCTATCTGATCAACTCGAGATAAATCAGCTTGTTCTGAAAATATGTAGAAGAATCACATTGTTTTAAGAAAGGCAATCACACACTTATCTGTGTGCTGCAAGGGCATTCCAGCTATAGAGTCTGATATAGAGTCTGATATAGACTCTGATATAGAGTCTGATATAGAGACTTATTTCTTAACCAGTGGAAGAAGAAGTACTAAATTTTGTTACTTGAGTAAGAACAGAAAATACAGATACTGGTGCAATATAATGGAAAGTAAAAGCATGACATGAAAAAAATCTACTAGTAAAAGTATTTAAGTACCTATTTAAAATGCACTTGAAGAGTAAGAGTTTGAGGTCTAATAAAGCTTCAGATGTATTGAGAATTATGCTGAATTCAATAGAAACAATTGAATTAATTGTTTTATTTGTACATTTTTCTTTGCTCTAACCACGAGTGTTTTAAAAATAAACCCTTTTCACCACGTCTCAGATAATAATAAAAAATACTTAGTAAAATATACAGATGCCTGCTCTCAAAGAACTCTTAGTACTTTACTACGTTTCAGTAAGAGTAATAACATATGTCTTTGTGAAGGGTTGAAAATAGGACAGGTATTTAGTTCATGTTATCACCAACCTGACAGGTTAGTCTGCACTTTCTTTTTTGTTGTTCCCTGAGGCCAAAAACAGCTCAACCTTCAGTCAAAATGTATGACATAAATAAATAATTTTTACCTCAGTAAACCAATTAATAAATCAGTCATTACTTTCAACCTGTTGTAAATGGAGTAACCTGAAATTACTAGGGAAGTTGAACTAGTTGAAAATGTCAATTGTGATTGTAAATTTATCTGACAGACAATAAGGGAAAAAATCATTTTTTAATTGTTTTAATTAATTTAATTTAATTGTTTAAATGTTTTAAAGATCAACAAGAAGGCACAGTTCCAGAGACATACATTTTCAAATGAATTAATATTGTCAGTATAAAGCTTTTGTTAATGCTAGGACAATTTAATATTGGACACAAAACAGACGTGAGACAGAAACAAACGTGATTTTTTTATTATATTGCTGCTGTGCTCTGCTGTGACAGTGAAGTAGTCGTAATCATGTTATTTTGTTAAGCAGTCACATACTGTGTGCTCAGAGTAGAACAACAGCACCCCCATCTGGCTAAATAGAAGTATTACAAGTGCCCCCCCCTTCCCATCAGGTTATGTTAAGGCAAAAGCAGTGGTTAGAAGGCAACATTAGAAGTGATGAAAACTCAAAATAAAAAACAATTAAATATGACTTTTACAGACAACATTTGGCACACATTTTCTATTATTATTGCTATCCCTTTACCTGCAAAGGAGATAAAGCCACCCTTTTTCTGATCTTACAAAACAGATAAATGCAATATGAAAGTGTAAAAACATATTTGTGATTTGGACTCTTATTTGGTGGTGATAGCTACTCCCTTATTACTCCAGGCATCAGTGCTGAGCTGTGAGAGCATAAATCGAGCCACGTCTCCTCGGGCCACTGCACTGGACACTGGGGCCCCACTGGTGCTGGGGACAAAGTACCCCTCGTGTGTCAGGAACTCCAGAGCTGAAGACACAGAAATAACATCACGATAATCAATCTATGGGAAATTGAGTCTGGAGGGTGGGTGGTCACTGTTGAGCTCCAGAGTTGAAAAGCTTAGTATATGACAAAATATAGCTTGTGATTTGTGATCAGTCTAGTGCTGTTTAATGAAGAGATTTACAGTATAGTCAGACTCACTCAAACACTCAGACCAGAGCAGACTTCAATACTTAATATACCGAAATGTGTTGTGTTAAATGGCACTGTATAAATGTGTCTTGTTTATGCAGATGAAAAAAATGATTAAAAGACATTTTTATTTGTTTTTTATTTTAAAAATAAATTAATTAATAAAAAATGTGAAACTATCATAATACCCTTTTCCCCACATAACCCAGTTCCCTCTCCCATCATTCATCACTAACCTGAGGCAGGCTGGTTTCTCAGCCCAGGCGGGCGAACCACTGTCCAGTTAATGTTATTGGTCTTTTGCAGAAATTGCTCCATCTCAAACATGTTGGTGAGCACACTCCGAATCATCGGCAATAATACAAATCGGATAAAATATGGCGACCCAGCCCCAGAGTTGGCTATTAGAAAGGTACAGGGATGCATAGGATTAGTCATTTTTTTAGATTCCATTTGAATTTCCTTTGTACAATAAACATGTGAACAAAGCTTACGCTCAGTGTACCAGGACGTCATGGTGATGAGCCTGTTGACTTTAGCCTCTCTCATGGCTTCGACCGTGGCTTTCATGGACAGAGTGTAGCCTGTCACCGCAGACCAGAACGAAGTGGGGAAGCCAAGGCAGGACATGACCGCATCCTGCCCTTCAAAGTGATTCTTCAAACTGTCCTTCGAGAAAATATTTGCCTCCACGACCTTACAGAGAAAAGGGGGAAAATAAGCATCATCCTATGGTTTGAAGTTTTTTGAAATTTCTTCTGTGTCCAAATTAGCTTCATGTTATTAACTTTTTAAGTTTATTAAACTTCTCAAAATAACTTGAGTAATATATTGTCATGTTTGAAAGATGCATTATTCAACCACTCCACACTCAATAGTGGCAAGATCACAGTACTTGCAGCGTCCCCCTGTCAGACCACCCATCATACACACGTCACTTTCATAATAGGCATAAAGTGCCTTACTTAAGGACACAACAGCAGTGTTTTGCCACTGGCCCCACTGTGAAAACTGGAATTCTCATGGGCCTTCCATCCAAGTACTAACCAAATCCTGCCCTGCTTAGCTTCTCTTCGTTATATATTTTTCAAATAAAGAGTTATACGTATTCTGTAGGCAGCTGATTGGCCCAAACAAAATATTGTCCTCTGCAAGAGATTTAAAGCTTAAAAGTTTGGGTTAGTCTTTTCCCTGTAAATGAATCTACAAGTTAACAACTAAAAGTTTACTTCATAAATGCAAGACCTATGTCCAGTATGTCCTGTGGCTAGATATTTCACTAATATTATTTGGACAACTTTGTCTTCTCACTTCTCCCAGGTAGATTATGCATTTCCATATTGTTATAACGCAATAATGAACTCGAACCCTGCACACAAAAACAGGTAATATAACTTGGTCAAATGTACCTTGAGGTTGTCATGCTGCACGGTGAGTTTAGCCGGATTCCTGACCACAGCAGTGACACTGTGGCCCTCCTGCAGGGCCTGTTGGACCAGGTGTTGCCCAGTTTGGCCCGTGGCTCCCAGCACCGCGATCTTCATCATGGATCTGTCCTCTCCGAGAGTCTGGGGCTATTTCCTGTTTTGGAAGCGTGAAAAAGTTATGATGCAATAAAGAGACACTCTCTAGTAAAAAAATAAAATGAATGTAATGATCAGATGATACATTAGGCAACCTTTTTCAGGGACACGGTTTGTTAAGGACATGGTTTAAGATGAACAAGAACATCATATTTATTCATGTAGCTGTTCAGTAAAAAAGAGCATACCTACTTGCACTATAATTAAACAGATCGGCGCGCTAAAGGCCACACCAGGAACTACATTCTAATGCAAACAATAAAAATAAGGGTGAAGTAAGTGAAACAAACGCAATATTATGGTTATGCAGCGCCGGCCCCGCCCACTGGTATGAAACCCGAGCTGTGTTCAAGAGCGCCAGTGTTCTGTTGTGTTTGCGAAACGTTATCGCTATTGGCCACTTTTATTTTAGTTACGATTTTTGCGGACAACGGATTAGTATTTCCCTGCATGTATTAAGGTTAAATATTTAAGAACAATGATGCACTAGTAGGGATTTTAAAGGTGATGAAATGTGTGAAAAAAGTGATCATTATTCAAAGATCTTTTAAAAAATGGACACTGACATTTGTTCGGATTTTATCTTTCAGCTTTGTCAAAACCAAAGTGGCAGCTCAGCAAACGTAAAATCAATATGGCTATAGGTTTAATGAAACATTTCAAGGTAAGTAAAAAAAAAAAAAAAACAACGCTCTGCCTGTGAAGTCATGCGGTAACACAGGAAACGTTCCGCTTTGCTTTTAAACTCTACACCAGATCTATGCTCTACTTCACTAGAATTATTCTTGATACTTTCTGCCCTAGAATTGCGCATCTCTACCGGACTTATGGTAAAAGATAGCTGTCAACTCCAAAACTACCACTTCATGACATCACAAGGTGGAAAAGAGCATTTTGAGGTTTGAAGATGTAGATGGACTAATAATAAAAGATTACACAAATATATGGGAATGTATGTGACAAAACATACTTCCAGGTATGTTTTGATGAGGTTAGTTTTGTGTTATATAAGACATTTAATGATGTTCTTCAAACACCCTAAGGTAAGTAAAAAAATATTTTAAAACATCTTAAAGCCAAGGTAAGGTAATTATTTTAAAAGTGAGAGTATATTTTGTATATATATTTTGTTTGTGTGGGCCTACGGCTAAAGAGACCCAAGAGTAGTCTGGTCACATAAAGTCATTAGTGTAATCCACTTGGAGCTCATGCATCATACCACCACTTTAAACCTGGTACAATCCACACTAACACAGAGCCGACTGGACCAGAAAGTACAAAAAAAACAGACTGGACTCACTGGGCACAGGGCACAGCGCCCATGAAGAAGCCTGTCAGCTGTGTGCAGGCCCCATTCTCTCCTCAAACATGATCCTGAGGGACTTGTAGAGGATGCAACGGCCCAGAGGACAGTTTGTCTCTAAATGTTACAGCTGAACAAGTTGGGAGCTGGTGACTGGCTATTGAAGTTAATCATGTGAGTACAATTTATTTATGCAATAACTCAATGCTGCAGTGTTGCCTGTGAACAACAATGTGTCGACTGAAAACATAAGGCGTTAGTGTCTGTGACAGCATAGTGAGTATTATCCCTGCATAAACATCATTTGCTTTTAGATATTTTAAGGCTAGAACTAGAGGTTACAATCTGTGAGGTTGGTGTATAGGCCTACTGCAATTTATTTCATTTCTATACTACAGAGCACAAACCAATGAAAAACTGAAATCCCTGCTACAACTTGTACCCTAATTCCCACTCGTAATACTTTGAAACGTGACTACTTTCCTACTTCGGTGAAAAGCTTGTGACATTATAATGCAGATAGATTACATTTTCTATATAGTGAAAATAATATCTAATGTAAGCCTTCATGGATCAGACTGAGCGGTCTTCTCTTTAGTATTGAGGCCAATAATGAAGGTCAGGAGTGAATCAACAGATAAAGAGATTAAAAGGGTGCTCTTCTGTGCTGAGCGATGTTAAGGCTGCAACGTCACAGGAAGTGGATTAAAGCCATACTATGGTGTTTAAAGGAAAAGCAGCAGGGTTTGGAATCTATTCACAAATGAGAGTTTTCTGTTATTGTTTGATTTGTTAGAGGTGTTTTATCATATTACACAGTAGATGTAGAAAAATTACTGATTACTGAAAATGACTGTTTCTGTGACCTTTGTGTAGAGACAGACATGGGATGTGGTGTCTCCAAGTCAAGCCAGTTTAATAAACACCCAGGAAAAGGTAACTTCCATTCACTTAAAACACAATTTATTTGAATTTTACTTGTGCCTAATTTCTTTTTCTTCTTCTTATTTCACACAAAGCTGTCACAAGTAAGTCATCGTCTCCAGTGGTTATTGGCTTTGTTAAAATCCCATACTCCTACATCATTTTGTTAATTCTCATGTGACTCTTTCAGCCATAAGAGCAGCCGTCCTGATACAGCGATGGTATCGTCAGTACGTCGCTCGAACAGAAATGAGGCGGAGGTGCACCTGGCACATCTTCCAGTCCATCGAATATTCAGGAGAACAAGCACAAATCAAAGTATGATCCACAATCGAGTGAGGGAGAATTTGAAATATCATGATTTCAGATTGAGGACAAAGACCTATGTATCTATGAGAGATTTACTGTTTTTGAAATAAATGTATCACTTTTGTTAAGGATTAGCTCCACACATTTCCCATATTAATTTTATGGCTTAAAGTCCTGTCAAATGTCAACAGTGCTGACTGAGAAAACATTGAACTCAGCAAACTCTACATGACCTTCTCTCCAGCTCAGTTATAAACTATTCAATTCTCAAAAATCACCAACCACAATGTTTTATTTTGCTCTTTTCAGCTTTATAATTTCCTTGGGTATCTCATGGACAATTTCACTCCATCAAGCGACGAACGTAAGATATCTTTTACCTCTGTGTGGGCTTAATCAAATCCCTCTTTATACACTGTTGTTTATTTCATTTGTTTTTTTTAACAGGTAAATTAATCTCCCACATCTTCAGAGAGAACGATGTGTGTCGTGATGCAGAATGGGAGAGGTATTTCTGCTACAAGAACATTGAGGTGCCGGAGCTCTACTCAGGCCCCCATTTAACCTTCCCTCTGACAGTGGAGCAGGCCATGGGGCTGGTGGAGGCCTTTAGGAACAAAAAGGTACGTTCTTCACACATCATCAAGTATCATCATCTGTAATGTAAATGTTTTTATATCAGTTCTTTTTTTTTCATATAATTTTCTGGTAGAGGATCAGGTTATTGCTTTGCCTGGTTTTGCATTAATCTTAAACTTAAGTTACTTTTTAAATTTAGGACATACAGACATCAAAAAGAAAATAACCTTACATATCAAAAAAAAAAAAAAAACCAGGTACCCGAGGCCTCATGGCATTACCTGCTTGCCTCTATGTGGACAGACAAGTACTTGGGAACATTCTAGACAATATGATAACATCTGCATGACCACCAGATGGCCGACCCTCTTAGACCAAAGTTACGTGATGCACTTTTTAACGCTATGCTTCTGTGTTTATTTCCTTTCAAAGCAACTGCACTCTCGCTATGTCCTCCAGCTCCTTCTCGAGACATGGAGACAGCTTCGAAAATTACCAAACATAAACCGCATTTCAACTTGTCACAGCAAAGAAATAACAATTTGTGGTAAGCATCTGCCTAATTATACTTCCACTGTTTTCTAGAAAGATGTCTTGATAATGTTATTTTTTAATATTCTTGTGAAAGGTGATTTGCACGGCCAGTTGGAAGATCTCCTGCTTATTTTCTACAAGGTTAGTCCGCATCAAGTCAGTAAAGTCTTCACAGCACAGCAATAGGGTGGCAATAGCCTGGTACCCAAAGCTTAATTTAAATATGATATGTTTATTGAATGTCAGAAGTTATGATCTTTTCCCTTATATTTGTTCCTGTTTTAGTTGTAATTTGTAAAACTGTAAATTAAAACAGGAACAACTTTTCCGCGCCTTAAAGGTGTAACTTTTGTGAACAATCGTCTGCTCCCTCAGGGGATGGAGAGGTTCCCCGGCTCACAGTAAAAATACATGTTCTTTTAGCAAGAGAAGCAAAATATTTCTAAAATCAGTGGAATACATCATAGTACTTCATCACAATTTAGGCTTCAAACTGCACAGCATTAGTGAGAAAATATAGTCTTGTACTTCTCTAGTTAATGATAGGAAATGCTTAACAAACAGTGAAACAAACTAACACATTTTTCTAAGAATTCAGAGTACAGAGAATCAAGACAAAACTATTCAGAAATGTTTATTGATCCATTTTTGTTAATCGTTTATTCAGTACCAATGCTTGTTCCAGATGTATGTGATTTAATTGCCAGTTGTACTGTTGATCAGTGTATGGATATTGATTGTTTTGTCCCTCTTTGTGTTGTAACAGAATGGCATGCCATCTATGGAGAAGCCCTATGTGTTTAATGGAGATTTTGTGGATCGGGGACAAGACTCGATTGAGATCCTCATTATTTTGTTTGCATTCCTCCTGCTGTATCCGAGCGACGTCTATCTGAACAGAGGGAATCACGAGGATCACATAGTTAACCTCAGGTACAAACTGACTGCCGTCTAAACATGTTCAATACATTTAAAATATTATAATCATGTTTTATACCCCCATTAAAGGTATGGCTTCACTAAAGAAGTCTTAACCAAATATAAGGTATATTTGTTGTGTTTGGTCTCATAGATATACATGCAAAAAAAATACTGTTGACCCCATTTATTCATATTATGTCACTTTTCTTAA
>KN497849.1:0-10333 GCA_000787155.1 Scartelaos histophorus | reverse complement strand
GACTCACATGTAGGACACCTCCACCCTGAAGTCACTGCACAGTATCAACACAGACGACGTGTGTCCAACCACAGCAGAACAAGGTCGTCAAAAGTACCACAAATCAGATAAAATATGAATTCTACTGCAAAAACAGCATATGAATAAAATAAATAAATAAAGTCAGATGTTCCTAATTTAACTATTTTTAACTTGCCTAGATTTTGTTTTTTGCCGCGTACAGAACATAATTAGACAAAAACTCTAACCCTAATAAAACAAATCATGAATAAAAACAGAACCTAATGAAAACAATCTAATAAAACTCAAACTGTATCAAAGTCCAAAGTGAACAAGTGAATTTTAAGAAGAGAATTAAAAACAGGCACAGAAGAGACTAAAATCCAGCCTTGTTAAGATTACTTGAATTAAGAAAGTTTTATAAAAATTTGAGTAAATTTCTCTAAACAAGCAAAATAATCTGCCAATGGATCAACACTTTTCTTAAAATATGAAAATTCAAATAAAATCAAATGTTCTTAATTTAAGTCATTTTAACTTGCCTTGATTTTGTTTTTTGCCGTGTACAGAACAGAGAATTCGATAAAGACAATAAAACAACTTCTATTGTCTAAAGAAAGAGTCTTTTATTATCATCGTCTTATCAGAATTGGTATTGAGCATCAGATTTCATGGAGTTTGACATGTGAGTGTTGTGAAAACACTAGAGCAGAGTGTGTCTGTATGTGCTGCACAGCTCCAGGCAGGAGTTGTTCACCTGCCAATAACACCTGTCAATAAGTGCAGGAGCTGCCAGCACTCGCACTTCTGTCATGACAATCAGGATCCCAGCAGCTTTAGCTCCGATCAGTCAAACCTGGAAACTCCCCACACATGTTCTTCTGATACAGGTTTGATTCAGGACGGTTTGTTTTCGCCGTGTGCCCGTGTGCACAAGGCAGAGTTAAATTTATATTATCACGTTTCAAGATATTCAAAGTACTTTACAAAGCATTTAAAGATTCCATATTACTGTATTTTCCGGAGTGACCCTTTTTTGCATAGTTTGGCTGGGGGTGCGACTTATACTCCAGAGCGACTAATATGTGAAACTATTCACACGTTATTATATCAGTTTGTTTGTTATTTTGTTAGTTTGCTATGTGAACATACCAGACACGTATGACACGTTGTCTATGCGTCGTGCAGCTGAATGTGTTACCTTAGCATACGTACACCTGTTCACGCTGTTGTTCTTTAATCTTAATCTTAATTTTAAATTGCATTTCAAGATGAAATGTCTGTTCTTGGTCTTGGCCTTATACTCCAGTGCGACCTATATGTTTTTTCTTCTTTATTCTGCATTTGGCTGGTGCAACTTATTCTCCAGAGCGACCTATACTCTGGAAAATACGATACACAAAATAGACTCTTGTCCACCTTCAAGCCGTGTTAGAATGATGTTACCTCTTCAAAATCTGACCTGGGGTTGTGTTTTTTGTATGTTTTTTTTTTTTTTTTTTTTTCATTTGTTGTCACACGTTAACCCTTTATTATTAGTCTGTCTTCATCTCCAAAGCTCCAAATGCTCTGGCCCACCTTGTGTTTTCAAGTGAAAAGGTTCTGTTTGTGTTTTGTTCAGTAGTGATTAGCCATTCCACGCCTGAAATGATCCAAATGATTCTAGTGAAGGTGTGTGGAGTTTAAACACAGTGAAGCACTTCCTGTATCACCACATGACATCACAGGGTGGAGCAGAGTGTTTTAAAAGAGTTACCCAGAATTTACACCAGGAGCATCAGGAGCAGGTAACATAACGTGGACAGAGCTGCACCTTCAGTTTGCTCCAGAGGCAGCAGAGCCTCTCCTGTGACTCCAGCCTGTGTCTTCTTATGTTTAAACACTAAACCTTTTACATTGTTCATGTGCTCACTGATTTTAAATCACAATACAAAATTTGACAGCAAGCTATTGTTATCTCTGCTACGCAGCGATAACAAGCCGTATCTGTGAGGCTGCATTCATGTTTACAGCTGGGGAGGATAAATATAAAACACTTTACAACATCAAACAGACACTTGAAAAGGAAAAGGCGCCTGGTGCAGACGACCACAGGGAAATGGAGTCGCTTCATTAATGCAGCACTGCAGATGCGGCTTGTGATCACTGCAAAGCATCGTGTCTCCTGCTGTAAATGTTTGTATTGTGATTTAAAACATAATTCACTAAATATTCAATAAATACATAAACAGAAAAGGTTTAAATGTGAGAACACACAGAGGCTGGAGTAACAGGAGCAGCTCTGTGGAAACTGAAGAGTTTAAAAGTACATGCGTATGAAAATCTGCAGTCACTATGTCCTGCTGCAGTTTAACCCAGTAGAGATTCACTTGGTGGAGTAACCGCATGTCTCAGCTATGACTCAAATGAGTCGTGTTTCAAAATCACATAATCCAGAAAAAAAACAGACTGGACAGACTGGTGAGCCTGAGGTTTAAGTCTGTGATCTCTGTTCTCCATGATTATTGTCAAAACAATCGGATCAGAACACAAACTTCTTAGTTCATTTAAAGTATATTTAAAAGTCTGATTCTGTGGCAATTACCAATAAAACATTCCAGACAAAGCAATCTCCATGGAGAAAAGCATTTGACGAACCCTCCAGATAAAGTTACACAATGCACCTTTAATACTTTACCAGGATGAGAGGCTGGTCTGGTGAATGTCCCAGAGTTCATTTGGGTGTGAGGTGAATTCTCAGGTATAAATTATTACAAGGAAAAGCAAAACCACCAAAACGTTGGAGATTTCTGCAGAATCAGTGAGTGAATCACTAAACCCGACAATCATGTCTGGCTCTGAGTGGAGATGTGACGGAGGTCTGGCCAGACTCCTCCCTCTGTGTGAACAACAGACGTCTCATTCCCAATATGTGACACATTTTTCTATTTTTGTTTTTTTGTTTTTTGTTTTGGTATCTGTACTTTTACTTAAGTAACAAAATTGAGTATTTCTTCCATCACTGCCTGTAGCTGTATCCATGGTAACAGCAGTTAGTGTGCGTCAGATCTGTGGAGCTTCCTCTCATTTGATCAAAACCCTCAGAGCGTTGGATCCAGAGAAGCTGAGCCGGTGCCATCAATTTATCTCTGTTCTGTAACTCTGCACAGTAACTCACACTGTAACTCTGTTCTGTATCTGGGGAACATTGTGAGGCTCAGAGAAGAGCACCTCATCACAGGAATCATGAAACAAGTGTGAATGAAGCTCAATGCAAGTCCAGATGGTCAAGTCTGATGGGACGTGCTGACACGATTAAAGATCAGAACCCATGACTACACAACTACTCAGAACTACAGTACTTTAAATACAACCTTGTAACCTCTGTTTGCAGTGTGTATCTGTGTGTGCATGAGACGGTGTGTGTATTAGTGTGTGTGTGTGTATTAGTATGTGTGTATGTGTCTGTGTGTGCCTGACACTGTGTGTATGTGTGTATTAGTGTGTGTGTGTGTGTGTGTGTGTGTGTGTGTGTGTGTGTGTGTGTGTGTGTGTGTGTGTGTGTGTGTGTGTGTGTGTGTGTATGAGAGTGTGTAATGTAAACAGAGGAGCTGTCAGCCTGAGGCAGGTGTTCTGACAGTCTGAGCACACCTCTGATCTACAGTTAACACACAGGGCATCAGGTGCTAGGCTAATGCTAGCCCAGCCTGATGCTAATGCTAACCTAGCCTTATATTAAGTAAGTATGCAGATTAGCCTCAGCTGTTTTCTTAATGATGAGCCTGTCAGATCTTCTGCTTAAGGTAAATGGAAAAAGAAAATATAATATAGTCACAGTAGGCAATCTTTATATCTTTATTACTTTCCTCCAGGAAAGTGTGTGTCTCCAGGTCAGAGTTCCTGACCAGGGACACAGCTCAAGATCTGGAGAGGAGGAGGGGCGGGGTTTGGAGGACTAAAGGGGAGAATGAGGGGGAGGAGGGGTGGAGTCTGGAGGTATAACAGTGTGATTGGTCTAACAGGTATACACACTTCAAACCCCGCCCTTGCAGCCAGGTGCTTGAATCATGACCTGGCGGTCCTGTGTGATGTCACATAGTACTTAAAATTGCAGTGTCACCTGTCAATCACACCCATCTGAAAATAAGGAGATTCACCTTTGACCACGTCTTCATGAAGAGTGTGTTTTCTGTGTTTTATATCTCAAAAATATCTGGAAAAACCGACATTCTGACTGTGAGCAGGGTCTCCTCCCCACAGATCTGACCTGTAACTTGGTCTGGTTTGGTCTCCATGAAGATAGAATAATAGATTAATACCATACTGTGAAACATTCCAAAGCAATAACATCTCCATGGAGACAAACATTTGATGAACCTTCCAGCTGAAAAGTTCCCCAGTGCAGCTTTAAGTCTCGTGTCGTTCTGTTGTGGGGCATTTGACTGTTGGAATGTCTGACCTGAGGATGACCTCACTCCAACCGCAGTGTTATTTCAGTGTCTCTGAAATCAAAACCCACTAATTACTTGTGTGATTTATGCCCATCAGAGCTGCATAAACCTCTGCTTTACTCCAGCTCAACCATAAAAAATGATTACACATAAATAACCCCACAATTCTATAGTTTATTTTCCCTGATTGCACCAAGCACCTCAAGTCTGTACATGAAAGCTGCTGTCTGCAGGTTTCCATTATCTGAGCACACACACTGATGCACTGCTCTGTGCTCCATATTATTCAGCTGTTGGGTTTGTGAATATCACAATCATCTCACAGATAAATGATCAGGGAGATCTGATCAGGGTATGAGTCAAACTCACAGATTCGTCATGTCCAGGTCGTGTCTGGAGGCACACACACTTCTTAATTAAGCGTGAAATATGAAAGCGCAGGTGTGTGTCTCAGATGAGCTGCACTCTGAGGTGTTACTGTTGATGGATGGTGGTGTAGAATGTTTTTGAAATGCCAGATGCCCTTCCAGATGGTAAACTGTTAACCCTCTGGTCACTTGGTAAATACTTTATTCATGGTGAATGTCTCCACAGGTTTGGGAGCTCTCAGTTGTAGTCGAGGATAATGGAATCTTATTCCACATGCAGATGGTCCAAACTCTACTGACCAACCCTGTTCAGATAGAACCTTGTCCATCCCTGATTCTGGGTGTGTGGCCTCACTCTGACTGCACCTGCTCCAGCTGCAGGTCTGGGGCAATACTCGGGTCTCCTCCATGGAGATATAAGATCTGGAAGATGAACCAAAGATGATGGGTTTTTCAGTTGCCTTTGCTCATTGTTGTGTAATGCTAAAAAAAAATCTTTCACATTACTTCCTCAGAAGGAACTAAAGCCTCACCCAGATTAACCAAAGAAATGCATGGTACATTTGAGTCAAAACAAACCTGACAAAAGACAAAAGACAGGACTGTGAAACTGCATGAATTTCTGCAGAATTAACAAGTGAAGCACTAAACTCTATGTATATAAACAAAAATATTTTGGATTGACATGAGAATCATTGAAGAAAGTCTCTTCAGGGACACATATTACAGGAGAGCAGCTGTAGAGGGACTGTCTCAGGTTTGGATGTTTGTTTGACATACTTTATGAACTTTTACATCCATCTATTCATCCATTTTCTTCTGTTTATCCAAGGTCACAGGGTGAGCAGTCTGAGCAGGGACTCCCAGACTTCACTCACCCCAGACAGCTCCTCCGGTGGGACCCTATTATCCCATTTTGCAGTCAAACAAAATGGAGGAGTGCGAGGCTGGTCAGGCAAAGTTTTTAATCTTATAAAGCACAATACAAAAGTGCTATTATTGTAATTTACCTGTCCATTTAAAACAGAACTGAGAATTGCTCTAACTTGTAAGTTGCTCTGATTTGGACCTTGTACCAGTATTTGCTCTGGACTAGTTCACCCTCCTCTTCCCCTCAGTCTGAGTCTGCTCCATTAGTGCAGATGGAGGTCTCTGTGGACTTAAGTCGTCTGAATTTCAAAGGCGTTTGGTTCCTGAACTGAGCGGGAGGAGCAGACTTCCTGTCCCGACCGGAGCTGCCAGTCAGGAGCAGCTGTCACTTTACAACGGAAGAGAAAAGCGATATTTTACACCATCTTTCCTGGAACCTGAACCCTGCAGAGAAGAGCGCACAGCAGGAGGGCGGCCCGGGTCTGCACAGTCCCAGGAGCAGAGCTGAGATGTGAGGAGGAAAAGCTCAGATTTAGGACAGGGGTGATAACGAGGGAACTGGGGCTGAGGTTTTCGTATTCAAACACTTTTATAGTGTCAGTTTGGTGCAAGATTTTCTGTTCCATTTTTGGAGCAGTTCTTGAAGGTATACCACTGAAAAAATACCACTGAAGATACCAAACAAATCATGGCCTCACTGCAGTTCTAACATAAACTGCAAGACATTAGAGTGAACTCATATTTTGGATCAGCAAACACAGAACACAGAAACACACCTCTACAGCCACTCTTTATGTTCTATCATCCTTTTAGATCCATTTCTACACCTTCCCAATCTGAACGACACTTGGACACAATGGACACTTCATGCTGATTGGGCAAAGTGGAGGTAGAAGAAAATCATCACTTTTTATTTTTCACCTTCAAGGCGCTCAAAGTGCTTTATATATAAACATTTTTTTTTTAATCCAGAGAAACAGATATGTTCTCCTTGTACAAATGCATAAAGCACTTCCCTCTGCAGGTCCCAAGTTCAAAACCAAAGTTTCTTAAACTAAAGGTGTGGCTCAATTCTGCATTTAATAAACTCTTTGAACTCTGTTGTCCACTGCATGAATTATTTGCACCTTGAAGCATCTCAAGTCACTAAAGACGCCATTTAAACTGATGGAATCCCACTGTAAACGCCTGAGGATGGACAGAGAAATATCTGAGCTTCACATTGATAATTTGAGTACAAACTGAAATAAATGAAGTGAAATGATCCAAGCAAAGTGCCTGTTTAGGTGAAGAAAGGAACAGATTTGTGTATATTTACTTTTACTGTGATAGTGATATGATCATGTTCAAACTTCTTGGTGCCCGGTCCATCTGCTGGAGCAGATCTGTGGCCACACTGGTGTGTGCGGCCCTGCCCCCACATCACCCTGTGCTCCTCAGCCTGCTCCTTTGATTCAGGCCTCCTTTCTCCTTGTCCTCGTCCCGGTCTGTCAGCAGCCCTGTCCCCGGGGCCTCTGTGTGTGTGTGTGTGTGTGTGTGTGTGTGTGTGTGTGTGTGTGTGTGTGTGTGTGTGTGTGTGTGTGTGCGTGTGTGTGTGGGACGCTTGTTCGTGGACTCAGAAACTACTTCAATCTTTACCACAGCTAATGATTTATAATACTGTAGTGTAGTGTAATGTGGTTCTTTGATAAGCTTGTAACGTAAGGCAATATTAAAGCAGATCTATAGTTATAATCTATGACACTTGTGGATCATTATGTTTGGACATTTAAACCACAATATTCATCTAAAATTACTTAATCAAAGAAAAGAAAAGTGCGCTGACTTCCACATTAGAAAACGGTGGTGTCCAGTGGGAGGTGACGTCGCTGTAAACATCATCACAACAAAGCGCCGCATGTTGTGGGCTCCTCCTGTGGATAGTTGCACATCACACCAGCGAGTAGCAGATTTTATTTTCATTTGTATCAAAATGACTACACGATGCTGCTGAATCCTACCTGTATCACAGATTAAGAAAATCAAACTGAAGCATGAAGTGTAAAAAAGGGGATTGATCTGTAAAACAGCGCCATGAAAATAAGCACTTAAAGATTAAAGAGGGGAAATGAGAAGGGGAAACAATTATAACACTGTTAAAAGCTTTGAAAAGACAATTATTGATGTAATTAAGTAATGCAGAATAGGTCTGATTTAACAATAATGCATAAGTCATAAATTACAACGGTTCTTCAGATGCGTATCCTGACTTAAACACCGTATGCATTATTCACTCACTCTGTACCTGTTTGGGCTGAGGGCTCCTGTAGCCACAGCTGCCCTGGGGTAGACTGATAGATGATAGAAGCAAGGTCGCCAATCCATATTCATACGCAAGAGCGATTCAATGTCTTGCCCAAGGACTCCAAACTGTTTAAAAAAAATAAATATGAAAATATTCCACTTCATTCATTCATTCCACTTAAATGTTTTCATTAGGGCCCAACCACTTTGGGGCTGTATTTAAAGGGTCAGTATTATGCCATGTTATAATATTACCTCATGAAAATCAGACCTGGACTTGTGTTTAACATTCCAAAGCTCAAAATGCTCTGATCCACCTTATGATGTCATGAAGTTAACAGCTCCTTTTACCTTTAGTTCAGTAGAGACTGGCAATTCCAGGGCTGAAATCATTCAAATGATTCTAGTGAGGTTGTATGGAGTTTAAAAACACAGTGGAGCGCTTCCTGTGTTACCACATGACATTTGGAACAGTGTTTTCTGTTTGAGAAACAAATTCAGTCTAAATGTGCAGGGTTTGTGTGTTAAACATGTGTGAATGGAACAAAACTCAACTTCAGGTCTGTTTGTGATGAGGAAACATTAGAACACAAATCCTAAAATGGTGTAAAATGTGTTTTACGGGGAAAACGTCTTGTTTGTGGTGTGGCAGATGGAGGCAGTGGGGTGAGTGAGGTGAGGTGCACTGCCTTTGACCCTCAGGGCAGCTCAGGGGAGCGGAGCTGGTCCACTTCCTTATCTTTCAGATGGGGAGCCCCGCTGAGCTGCGGACCGGGGTATCGGGTTCGGCCGGGGCCAGGGGTCGTGACCTCTGCCAGGAACAAGGCCCACTGTTCAGCTCCACTCAAGCTGCTAAAAGAGCGCTCTGTTCAGACGAGCAGCGACACTTACAACAGCAGCGTCTGAGGAAAAAGAGGCCACGTCAAAACAGACTCACGGCTGTACAGGGTTGAAGGGCCCGGAGTGCACTGTTTTATGATTTATGTTCATATTAATGTTGTTTCCTCATCACAAACAGGCCTGGAGTTGTGTCTTTGTTTCATTCACACATGTTTAACACACACAACTTTTATATTTAGGCTGAGTTCTTTTCTCAAACAGAAAATACTCCTTTAAACTCCATTCACTTTCACTAGAATCATCTGGATGATTTTCACCCTGGAAATGTCCATCTCTATTTTTACCCTGGAAATATCCATCTCTATTGAAGTAAAGCTGTTAACTTGAAAACTACCACTACATGACATCACAAGGTGGAATAGAGCATTTTGGAGATGAAGACAGACTAATAATAGAGTGAAACAAAACACAACTCCAGGTCTGTTTTTGAGGAGGGAGCAGCTTTATGACATGAGTTAAAGCTCACAAGAGTCAATTTTGCATAATTTTATGAACTATCCTTTACAGTTTTGTTATTAGTAAATTATTTGTAATTGATTAAAAGGTTTTAAATGGACCACAGCAGAAATAAGAACGCGTGGGGTGAATAACGCCAGGTGAACACTGTGTGATATTTTCAATCCTTTCACTCTCCCAGCTCAAACTGTACAACCCAATCGCAGGTTTAAAAGTTCACAGCTCACGGTTCATGTTCTCACACTGTACGAACGACTTTAACAGCGCCAAACCCTCACGAGAGGCGACTGGATTTCAAACAGGCTTGACATTCTTGTGACGATCAGGAGCTGGTTGTGAGGTATTCATCGGTTCTCGTTACAGCATCTTTACTACACGAAGCACGACGCACAATTAAGACAAAACTTGGGCCGGTCCCAAAAACAGTTGCACAAAAATAAAGTGAAAAATCAACTGAAAAAGGACCAAAAAAAGGCGCCTCATAGTTTTGAGAGTCAGTGCGTCTTTCAATCATTTAACAGATTCAGAGGATGTAGTCTAGCGGTCCGTCCACCAGGACCTTCTACAGTGGACTACAGCTCTCGTATCAAATATCACAAATAAATGGCACCTTCAGCGTATGTGTTGACAGTAGATGCATGAACTTTTGAACACTGCTGTGGTTGGCTGAAGCCAGTCAGGAGTGGGCTTCTTGTTTTTACTTTTGAGCTACAAATACGCCCTAGTTCTGTCAATCACTATTAGAATCATTCAAGCAAAGAACAGGCTCCTTCTTATTTGTCGTACTTTTTTTTTTACCTGCACAGTAACATACATTTTTGCAATATTTTCGAGCGCACAAATACACGAGAATCAGTCTTGACCGGTTCTTTCTGCTACGTTCAAGGTCGGATGGAACAGTGGGCTGGACCAGGAAAGATGAAGTGCTCAAACGAAACAAAACGAAACAGGATGTTACAGAAATATGCACTTGCTTTGTTTGTTTTTGTAGATGTAAAAATCTCTGTGCTTTTCTTTCACTGTGCC
>KN497848.1:0-13731 GCA_000787155.1 Scartelaos histophorus | reverse complement strand
TATTTGTGCTTGGTAAGTAATCAAAATTTCAAAAAAAGTTTTACTATTAATATCAGTTTTGCAAGCCTAAGACAAAGTCAGCCTTGATCCACAGCAGAAATCCATTTTTGAGAATGCACAAAGAAACATGCATAATCATCTTAAACCTTATGCAGATCTAAATGTCTACAGGCTAATGCACACAGAGACACTTGAACATGTGGTAATACAGGAAGTGCTTCACTGTGTAATTAAAACTCCATACACCTTCACTAGAATCACTTAATTTCAGCCTTGGAATTGCCAACCTCTTCTAACTAAAGATAAAAGGCAGCCATTAATTTGAAAACTACCACTATATGACATCACAAGGTGAGCAGAGCATTTTTGAGCTTTGGCGATGCAGACAGACTAATATTAAAGGATTATTTAAACATGCATGAATGAAATAAAACACTACAAGAATGTTTTTGATGTGGTAACAACATTATAACATGGCTAAAAGCTCACAAGAGAATCCATTTTGTGCAACAAGTTTGCACTCGGTGAGACAATGAGCCATATGTTGTCAAGGTTACACCATTCTTGCTGCCGCTAGTTCTCGTGTTCTTGTCCTATATAACGGGAAGTACTTGAAACATCTTTGGAACATGACCTCTTTAAAATCACCTTCAGAACAAACGTCCAACAGTGAAAATGTGAAGCAGGAGAGGAGCCTCGTTTGAGACACTCGGCTAAGAGCATATCAAATCAAACTGGCAACAACATGAGCCGTCTGTATTGATGTGCAAAACTGCACTTAGTAATTTATATTCTTTTTGAGTGAGAGAAAATATATCTGTCTGCGAAGTGACCCAGATAGCCCCAACACAGCCCAGAAGCAGCCCCAGGCACAGCGGCTCAAAGTGGGGGCTTTTAAGCAAGACCATTTCCCAGACCTGCCTCTGAAAACCTGCGATGAAACTTTAATGGACTCTTCTATTAATCTGAAAGTACGTGTTAAGCAGTCAAACCTGTACACAAACCAAAGACATTGTGCTGATATGTTGAGATTCCATCTATTTAGACGCTCATTTTCATTCTATGTGGGCTGATACTACTTCTGATATCCATGGGTTTCAGTTTCATGTTTAAAAAGGAGACATTTATAGATGCATTTTGTTTTGAGTTCTTAATTACTATAGCAACAGACCACTCATTTTTTCATCACTGTAGTTTGCAACCCAGGGTAGGTCAAAAATGGGTTGTCCATTTTTGTTTTTCAGTAATTGTTGACACTAAAACTAGTATTGAAACTGGATTCCAAATTGAACAAGTATATATACACAATGGCTGCTAAGATTCTTACTTGTTTTATTTATTTTTGTTTGTTTATGAGACTTAGACAATGCACAAAATCTGCACAAAATAGATTTTCCTTAACAGAGCTGTACTGTGCCAGGTTGTAGCACTATTGCTAATTTCCACCTGTAGTCCTTGATGCATGTTTTTTTAGATTCAAAACAACTCAGGAAAGAGGCACACCCGGGATTCTATATTTCCAATACAAAAATTCATTACAGATTGTATTATAAGTATACATTTTAAAAACAATGCACCATGAGAGAAATCCAGACTGCAGCTGGATTGCAGTCCTACGTTTACAGACAAGGCGTTCACACACCAGCTATATTTTCATAGAGAACAATGGTTTATGTTCTGAATAATAATTCATGTGGCAGACTAGTCCTTGCATAATCATCTTTACATGTGAAAGTACAGTGCATTAGATGCATTAGAACATTAACTAAAAATGTCATGCAGGAAAATTACATTTGATGATTTAAACCTGTATTATACTAATATGTGCATTAAGTAGGGCATATTCCTGGATTAACAAACTCTAAAGCATGAAAACAGCTCAACTATTTAGTACAAATGATGATTAAAACTAAACCAGGTCTGAAACCAGACTAGTCTAGGACCAAACCACATCAAAGCCAGACTAATCCCCCAGACCACTGCAGCATCTGCAGCATTAAATCTGTATGTACCAGAGAATCATTGATCTGTGTTTATTGTAGGAGGAAGTGTGTCCGTTTAGCTGCATCTTTCCTAACATTAAATGGTTAAGAGAAATAAATAGGTCATTGTGCTGTGGGCTTTGAACTGAATAATAAGTAGGTCTCTGTGATGACCTGTTACAAAAGAGCAATCAAAGCTATAAAAAAACACAACACTGAGAAGAGATGCAAGTGAAATGAGGGAATATTTGCCCATTGCTCTTTTATGTCATTTGGAAAAATATGTACAAATATATTACTTTTTTTCCTTATAAATCAAGACAAAACAGAGTACACGATATATAAACATTCACAGCAAACCCTTTAAGTTCAGATAAGACACTAAAATAATACAGAAATCCCATATAAAACAGAACTAAACCTCAGGGTTAGCAGATTTTAGATGTAATAATAACCCTCAAAGACAAGGTTTTTTGTAAGACATAATTTTGTCAAGTCATATTATGGCTGCAAAATTTTAATTTTCAATTTCAAATCAGATCGGGATCTAATAGTTTCAAAATGGCATTTCTTTGCCTGGGATTGCCAACATACACACTTCTCCAATATTTTATGAAGATCTGAGTCTGATCACCATTGAATCTCCCACTGTTCAAATGGGCATGACTGACAGGTGGATTAGCAAATCAAGGACACGCATGATGCGTCTATATCCAAAAGAAATATGGCTGCTAATGAGAGGGAAAAAAAGCATATGGACCTGAAAAACAGAAACGACTGACAGGTGGATTAGCAAATCAAGGACACGCATGATGTGTCCAAAAGGAAAATGGCTGCTTATGAGGGGGAAAACAATCATATGGACCAGAAAAACAGAAACAATGTTGGAAATGATGCACTAAACTCTCTTAATCTGAGGTGAGAGAAATTTGAAAATTTGATTTTGTTCAAAAAATGACCAATGAGCTCCTTCGTTTCACATACTTCACTGAAACAAACAAATCTGATTGGACAGTCATGTTTAGTTGTCTTGAGGCGGGATTGGGGCCCAGACAGACTTCTTATATAGAAAACAGAGAGATCATTCTAGCAAGTGAGCTCAGAGAGTTTAGAAAAATAAACTGAACTTCTTTTTATAAGTTTATAAGTTATTATGAACTATAAGCTCATCTTGTTTAGTGCATGACATTTATTTTGAAAGACATTTTGAGAAAGAGAAAAAAGAAACTTAAAAAAATTGTGGTGAATTATTTTGCCAAATCACCCAAATTAATTTAAATATAAATTCTGATTTATTTTAAATGAGCCATTCACCCTTATTCTGTCTGTCTGCACCACCCAAGCAGGAAATCTCGGAGCTACTTCCTGTCATTTGAATTGGTTGCACTGATATGTGATTGTTGGTACTGCTCCACTTTTCCGCATTTGCTTATATGGGCTTTTCAGAAGTTGGGATCACAGTGGGAGCCCAAATGGATGTGACGGGCACAAAACCCACTGGCATGCTGGCGTGTAAAGCACCTGCCTGGCATCAGATTGGACAGTGTCTCCAGCCCTCTTGTGAGATATGCCTATATAAAGTCATAATCCACCATCAAAAGAGGGGGACAAATAATGAGTATTTGGAGAGAGGGGAATTATGCAAACAAAATAAGTGCGGAACAAAAGAGTGAAAAGAGCTGTTCCAATCCGAATTCCCAGCATAATGCGCCCTTTTAGAGCAGTGCTTTTCATTGTACACTGCATATGGACACACTAGTGAATGGACAGCTTTCCCACACAGTTTGGGGTTTTGTGTACGTTTGGTAATAAAGTAGAAGCATTCAGACTCCACTTTGCATGGGCTTCTATCAGAGTTAGGTTTTAGGGGTTTTGTTAGACTTTTGACAAAAACTTGTGTAAAACTACAAAATATTTCAGTGAAATCATCAACTTACATTACATTTAGTGTCTAAAATACCTAAAAGACCCTGTACCTGATTTTTCCCATGTATTTGAGCTTTCTCTTTAATACTGTTGTGAGGTCATGGGCTCATATTACAGAGCGATTTGTGATTTTGAAAGTCCTCTTTCAAGTGGCACCAATCAAATGACACAATGACTTTGAGAAACCTTCTGCCATATGAGTCAAAACCAAAGAATTCTGCCCTTCACCGTTTGACATAATAAATATCAAGTACAACCAAAAGAATTTTCTTAATAAAAAATAATAATTAAAACTGGATCAAAACAGCTGAGTCTTAAACCTTTACTTTTCATTTACTTTGTCTTCCCACAGTGCAGATATGTTGTATATGCAGCTCTTGAGGTCAAGTTCTGCATCTACGGCAATTATAAAAATATATTGTCTGATGATCAGGAAGTTGTTTTTAGCTTTACCCTCACATTAAAAACTCTCTACTGGTCTGGGAGTTGTGAAAAGCTCTTATTCAGCACCACTGTAAACACTTTAAAATGGACTAGATCTATTTAGTACAAATCAGTTAGTGCTTTAACATAACCAACTTCACCATAACAACACACAAACCAACCACTGCAGTCATTTCTGGTTACCTGCTTTGCAAATGCACAAACACAGTCTCAGAGCACAGAATATTCTAGACTTGCATTTAATAATTTTATATTTTATTATAGAGTATAGTATAACAGCCAAAAATAGCTCCAATATCCTGTGCAAAACAGGTGTCAGAAGTGGCTGTAAAAGTGAGCAGTCCCAGCCGAGAATTAACAACATGCTAATTCAATCGTCTTTAAATGGGTGTGCGCCGTCTCTTTGTGCCCAAATCCTAACAGTATCTCCATCTAAGCTGTAACCATCAGACTGACCGAGGCTCGTAGCTATAGTCTGTCCTTCTGTCGCCCCTGACAACAGCAGAATACAGCATCAAAGAGCCAAAGAGGCCTGAAAGCACAAAATTCACAACACTGCACTTTTGGAGAATCAATTTCAATCACCCCAGAGACCAAAACAGGCACTCCTTATTTAGCCAAAGGAAAACTCATTTTAAACAAGACAGGGCTACTGAGGGAGAGTACTTACCACTGAAACTAATGATTGATTAGTCAGCAAGTTTTTTCCCGATCAGTTGACTAGTCCAACTTTATTATTATACATGTACAGTACATTCCTGTAACCATATAAAACAGGTAAAACTATTCTGACTTAAGGCTTATATAGAGACAATATGTGTGTGCATTACATATGAGATACAGTATTTTGTTGTCTTTGATTGAATAATAGATTTAGTCCCACAGTCATTATCATCATACTGCTTTAAATTTGCACTTTTTGGTTGGGGGTCTGTGGTTTTATTGCTTAAAAATACCTAAAAAAACAGGCATTCTGACTGTGAGCACAGATCTGACATGTAACTCAGTCTGGTTCGGTTGCCATGTAGAGTGAAAACTTTAATATTATACTGTAAAACATCCAGACAAAGCAAAAAGATCTGCATAAAGGAAATAATTTGACGGATGCTCATCAAAAAAGCTACATAATGCACCTTTAAAGAGTTGATACATAACTATTATAGATTCTATCCTATCCTAGATTATTTTATTTAAATCAAGAATAAATAAAAGTAATACAAAATATGAATTATGTAGATGAAATTGGCCTTTACAACAATTTAGATCTTGGGCAAACATTTAGGCTACAATAAATGTTCGGGATCACAGAATCTCCTGGAACCACATTATGAAGTTTCCTACATTACCATGGAGTCTATGAAGGATGCCAAAAATAGACAAGGACGCTGTATTCAAACCACTGCAGCTCTTGAACATCTACACCACGTTTTAATGCTCACTGAAGTGGAACATACCGGCTGAGGTCTGCTTGAACTTCTCGCTCTTCTTCTTCCTCCATTTCCAGGGCTTGAGGAGGCGTCCCAGAGAGGCGAACTTGCTCCGACGGCGAATGGGCGGCGTGTGGGTGCCAGTCAGCATGGCCTCGGAGCGCATGGTGGCAAAACGCTCGGCTTCTTCAGCTGAGAGAAGGAGAGAAAGAAAGAGAGGAGGGGGTAAGACAAATCTGGTGGAGGAGAGGGTGCAGAGGAGGTGGAAAGTGTGGTAACCAGGCTAGAGAAGTGCACTGCAGACTTTTAAAATGGGTTGGGTACAATGAAATGTGTAAAGATAGGACAGCAGTTATGTCCCGTTGTGTGTTTCTGTAGCATGGTTAGTTCTGATATACTGGAGAATTACAGCTTTAACTTGTTTTGTTCTATGTTATAATGTTGTTTCCTCATCAAAAAAAACATCCCTGGAGTCGTTTTGTGCTCCATTGTGTTTTTAAACTCCATACACCTTCACTTGAATCTTTTAAGTTCTAGAATTACCCGTCTCTACTAAGATAAAAAGGAGCTGTCAACTTGAAAACTACTGCTTCATGACATCACAAGGTGGAACAGAGTTTTGAGATGTACACAGACTAATAATAAAGGGTTACACATAAAGGGTTAACATTATCACGTGGCTAAAAGTTCCCCAAGAGTCATTTTTGCATAATATAGGACATTCAAGACATGATATTTGCACCTTTCAGCGCATTGCCTATCAGCCATAAATCTCCAGCAGAGCCCAATATTTTGTTTTGGCTAACCTACAGCCTAAAGCATAGAGATAAAGCTTTATTTGAACACCTTATTAGTTTCAGCCATGAAAAATAAAAATACATTTAAAAACACTGTTCCCAAGAAGTTCCTGCTTGATTTGTCATAACTTGGGTGTATTGTTCTGATTTTGTCTTGGATTGGTCTGTAAAGAGCAGCACAGGCGAATGACAAACCAACCAACACTTAGGACTTAAAAGATGCTTTTTGCTGTTTTTTCTGGTGGAGGGTTTGCCACTTGCTTGTCTCCATGGAGATTGTGCCCTTGTAATATTTCACAGTATGGCATTAAATGTATCTACTTCTCTTCGTGGAGGCAAACAGGTGACACCAGGCCATGTTACTAAGCCAATTTAAAGTGGGACTAAACACTTAAACCCCACTGTGGGTGTTTTAAGTTCCACTTTAAAAACAAAAATAGTCGACAAAGTGAACATCACAAGTACAGATCTCATGAGCATAAGCACATCCACAGTGAGCACGGGCTCTTCTTAATGAATGCTTTGTGGTCAGTGTCGCCTCATTGCATCACAGCATCAGCAGTATTCTCTGTGGTACATGTAGAGGTGCCTTTTGAATGACAACATTACATTCAGAGTAATGGGGTTTGCAAACACAGAGCTATCACTGCACACAGTCCACACCAGTCACCTCCTCAGGGCACAGGGATACATGCAAACAATGTGACAGTAATGCAGACTTAACCAGTCCCAGCACGCTCCATTACTTGGACGCTCTAGTGCCTCAAAGGCTACTTTCTTACTGGTTCTGCAACCACACCAGTCTATAAATAGTGCTGCAGCCAATACTGATTGAGGCCAATAGATCCAAGTGACTTCATTAGGCATCTAAAACACACAGGCTGCTCAGAATAAAGCTGCAGAGGATAAGGAAGACATCTTCAAGCATCTCAGTCAGTGCTAAACAGAAGCCTACACAACCTGCTAATGACCGCGTTTGGCCTCAGAGCAGGGCAAATGATCCCACACACAAATAGACAGTCTCTTGTGTAATGAGTATGGTTCTAATTAAGAAGACAGTGTTTGCATACAAAAATGGCTGAATGGTGATGTAATGACAAGAAACTGAAAAGGCTCACATTTCTCAGATTTCATTAAGCCAACATCATCAGACATCGGTATGAGCAGGACTATATCTGCATACAAAAACAGTATGGACCATCAATTGGCTGTATGCAGACTGACACCATAACATACAACAGGTAGCACTCTGATAAGAAGTTCTGATCCAGTCCAGCAGCACCGTTCTGTACCACACTGACCCACTTAGAGCAGAGTCTGACACGCACAGCACAGAGTAGGGCTACAGGAACCTGCACAAGAACCTGCTCAGTCTTAATGCCTTTAGGCCATCTTGTGCGCGCAGAGCAGAGGAGGCAGTACCGCAGGGCTAGTGGTCCAAGCCTCCAGCCTTTTCTCTCTCCTACTCACCGTCTTGAGTGTCGTTTCCTCGGCTGCAGTTGCTGCATATGTGCTTGATCTCTTTGCCGATGGTACAGTGGATGGTGAACGGCATGTTGTTGTTGTGGTGCGGGGGCTTGTCGTGTCCTTTCTTGTTGCTCAGAGACATGATTTTGACCAGGCTGAACGCTTTTTTCTTAGGTTTTTCCACGGCCACGGGCGTGTTTTCACGGCACCCCGTGGCAAACCAAGTGCCGTGCATGAAGGTGGGCGCAGGATCCACCGTGGGATAATTGGCCGTCTTAAACATCGCGACGGAAAACACAAAAAGGAGCGCGCAGTTACGGCAGCGTGGATTACAATTGAAGAGCCATCAGTGGAGTCCAGTCCTACCTGACCTGCAGCGCAGCGTCAGGCTCCTCTGGTTCCTGTGCACCCACCTCTACCTGAAAGCCAAACGTGCAGCCCACCAAACATACGCAGTGCAAAATCAGAGAGAAAAGAAGAAGAAAAAAAAAATCACCCAGTCCCAGATCCAAGTGAGCTAATAACACAAACACAGGCTGTAGTGAATGGAATGATTCCTCTCCCTCCCAGAGCTGTGGACTGCAGTGAGTCGGTTGTAGCTTATCCACGATTAGCGGAGCAGAGCAGTGCGCGCTCTGATTGGCTCATCCATGCGCTCCTTTAATAGGCCACTGAGGTTTGGGAAAGAAAGGCTCTTCTAACATAGACTGGACTCACAAACAAGTACCAGTACGAAAATTAAATGTATATGCTATATTTTGAGTAGGTGACGTATATTCTTTTTTTTTAAAATAATATGGGTATACCTATAATTCTATATCTCAGTAGTTAAAATGTAAAGTAAAAATACTAATTTCAGTTGAACCATTCACTATAATTAGGCTATATTACTTTTGTTGCCTTAAAGTTCTTTAATCTAGCAATTCCATTCAGCCATTCAATATCTGCCTAATTTCAAACAAAAATACAAGAGTCACGCAGACAAGATGTTTAATGCTTCAGAACAGATGCAAATCCCAAGGAGACATCAGATATTCCTTTTGTCTAAATGCAACAGTCACTGACTTCTGTGAGTCAGTGTTGGCATACTTGGCAATTTGGATGAACAATAAATTTTGAGACAGGCATTACACTGTGACACCTGGAATCCCTAAAGGTCCAAGTCCCTTTTGTATCTTATGAGATATGATGAGATCAGGCTGTGACAGGGAGGTTGTGTTATCATTTGGGCTAGACTATAATCATAATAAGACTTTTAATCAGGTTTATGTTGTACCTAAGCACAATCCTTTGACATTGGAAAATTGCAATAATATTTCCTCTTATTCTGATATTACTCCTGACACAAAAGTGGCAAGTGCACAAGCTGTGAAGGAAAAAAAAAACTTTTTCTTCTCATCAAACCTGCTTGTCATGAACTTAGTCGTGTACAACTGTATTTTTTCATGTGTATTAAAATTTAAATTTAAATTTAAATTAATTAAGTACAAAGTATTTTATTACTTTCCTCCACTGTTGCGTGCAAAAGTTTGTAAAACTGTGAAGAAGTAGGGCACTATTTTCAATTGCAGACATATTTTGAGCCTGTGTCGGAGGTTATGGGATAAAAGGGGAAAGGCTTAAGCGCTCCCTCAGCTGGATAATGCTGCACAGACGATCACAATGTATGTTTGCTCTGTGTATGTTTTTTTTTTTTTTTTTTCAAACATTATTTTTATTATTCATATTTTAAAACTTTTGTCACATATACTAAACAAACAGACCAATTAGGCAAGCATAGAAAGAAAATAAAGTCTTTCTAGTGTATCTCTATGGTGGAATGTTCATCAGTGATATGGTGACACAATGCACACATTAGCAAAACAGTAAAAAAAATGTTTTATGATAGACTGAAAACTCAAGAAAAAAATACAAAATGGATATCAACATCACATTTCCAAGTGTACTATGATTGCGCTTATCACTACTGACCAATAGGGTGCCATCCTGACACAGCCTTATATGCTTTTTCACTATATCAACAAGTATATTGCGTGCTAAGGCATGGTTTCATTGTCTTATGAGATTACTTACAAGATCCGTGCTGTTATAGCCAAGGGGAGGTCATTTGTCTTCTGCAGGATTATAGCAGTGAAGTTACGCAACTGTCGTGCCATTTGGGCCAGTGGATAAGGAATTGTTTCAAGATTATTTTTGCAATGAAGTAGTACTTAATGGTGGTAAGAATAACTAATACAATGGTTTAAAAAGCTGTCTTAAAACATGAAAAACAATAGTCCATTTTCACTGGAATGAGTTCTGGAATGAAGTCTTTTCACAACTCTCAGAGACCAGTTGGAGTTTCATCACGATAATAACAATGTGCCTTTCCTGATTCTCAGACAATAAAAGCTGACTTATTTTTGAGCTGCTTACACAATATATCTGTAGCTCCAAGAAAACCGTGGTATTTTTTGCTAAAATGCACTCATCAAAACAGGAGTATAAGAAGATCCTATGGAAGATAATTTGTTCCATCAGATTTAGAATTTTAAACACCACTGAATTTCTCACTTTGAATTTTTTTAATCTGAAAAAAGATGTTTGAATTATTTTTATACTGAATTTTAGCTGCTGAAATGTTAAGTGCACTTTTTCAATATGTTTCAAATTCGAAATTAAAATGTCACCTTTAGATATTCACTGTGTATTTCCAAGCCAATTTCCAATTCAAAGTAAAATTCGGATATTCACTGTGTATTTCCAAGCCAATTTCCAATTCAAAGTGTAAAATTCGCAATAAAAAATTTTGCAGCAAAGATCCAAGATGTCAAGGCAGAAGCAATCGATCCAGAGTGAAAGAGGAGGATTGAGGCTGTTTCCTATTGGCCGTTCTCATCTGTGGGCGGGGTTTGAGGTTTGGATGAGGCTAATTCTGACCAATCAGATCGCTTCACTGCACCATTTCCTGTTTGTTACTAAATTAGATCTGCTCACTTTGGATCGATTGCTTCTGCCTTGGCATCTTGGATCATTCCTGTGAATTTTTTTACTGCAAATTTTGCACTCTGAATTTTGACCGCTGAATTTGAGGACTTGAAAATATTAATTGAATTGAATTTGAAACACTTTGAAAATGTACACATGAAATTTCAGCAATTAAAATTCTGTATAAAAATAATGAAAACGTGTTTTTTCCGAGTTACAAAAATACAAAGTGAGAAATTCAACGGTGTTTAAAATTCAAAATCTGATGAAACAAATTATCTTCCATATGTTCCACTATTATTCACTGTATCCTGCATTTATTTTGAATGGAAATGCCAAAGTTTCAGACCATGGTGCCAACAAGTGCCCTGGACATTACAATAGGAAAAGGCCCAATGCTTGAAAAGGTCCATGTTTGCTTTATTACTGTTTTTCCTGCACCATCTGTGGCACATAAGTAAAGAGTGTAATGGGCACATGTCACGCTTTTGTAGACAGATTTACTGCAACTTACCGTAGGCTATTTTTCAGGGCACAGTGATGACTCGTGCACTGCTCATTCCCGTCAATAATAACCAGTGACTAATCTCTCAGCATAAAGCATGTGAGATTTGAAAATAAAATTAAAAACAAGTTCATCTTAACTTTACCCCACTTTGAACATGAACTGGTTTCCACAGATGTAGAGCAATTAATGCAAAAGAATGTTACAATTTCCGACTAAGGCAGTCTGTGATTACAAATGTGCTCCTCCCTCGCGCCCTCAGTTTCCATCTGTCATTTTCTGTATTTTGTCTGGCTACAGCTCATGCTTACGACTAACAGCAAAAACAAGCTTATACATAAAAAGTTTAATAGGTCATAGCTTTCATAGCACTAAAACTGAAACTATGATTACAATCTGTGTAAAGAAGAAAGAGAAAACTGTCAACAGAATAACACTGCAAATGAAACATGTGCAGTGGATAGTTAAATTAAGATATGAGGAAAAAAAATACATAAAGTTGAAAATTCTTTGCTTTTTCAGTGTTTTCCGTTCTAGTTGAGCTGATGTTTTAAAGGGCAGATAAAATAAATATCAACTCTTATTCAATGTTGATCAGCAGGAGCAAGATCAAAACCCTGACAATAGATACATCAATGTCGATTCAATGACATTTTGTTATCTGGGACATGTCCAATAATCCAGAGTTTAAAAATGTCATCTCATTACATTTTACTTCTGTTTTTTATCATTTTGAAATTGTATAAATCTGATCTTTCGCAATCTGCACACTTTGTAAAACTTTTCACACTCTCCATTTACAAACTATTTCAGAATCATTAATAATCGTAAATAAATTGTGAAAAATACAAAATGACTTTAAGATTTTCAGAAGTAACAGGGTAGGAAGATTTAACTATGACTTAGTTCTGATCAGTAAAGTGTGCCACAAGATCTGAGGAAAACATAAGCTGTATAAAGAAGTACATATACACTTTATGGAGAGAAACTGTGAAGTAACAAGAACAGTAGAAAGTAAATGCACCATCTAGTGGTGGATACAATACATTTCCTTTGGGGCACATGGTGAAATGAGAGACGAATAATACAATAAAGAAATACATAAATAAATAATTTAATCACTTTGAACAACTAAGAATGTAAATATGGGTGTGGCCATAATAGGATTACATTTAACCTAATTGGCTGCAATTCTATGTACACAGTAAAAAGTGCCAGCAGACCAGGACCAGCCAGTGGGGGCTAAACTGTGCTATCAAAAAGTGGATTTAGATTCAAGGAAGTAGAGTCATTTTGCTTACTCTGCTTGTGAATGAATGGCATTTATTTTTTATTGAGCACAGGCCTTTCTTCAGGCTTGTCCCCAGCAAACAAACCAGGGCAAGGCGTTCTAGGTTACAGTGCCACCATGTGGGTTAAGTAGTTAATTACAGCAAAAGTAACTTTTAAAATTATTTTACTGCGAGTATGCGGTAATAAATTATGCATACTAAGTTTCTTTGTTTTGTATTTTTATTATTATCAATTCTTATTATACTTATTACGTTAATTTTAATAGATTCATGCTTATTACTGGCCACTGCGTAATGACGTAGCAACGTGCGTTCTGTGGCGTAAGCAGCGCAAATTTTGTACTTCGTTGGCGAAACAAACACACGCGACACCTCGAGAGTACATGTAGAGTAGTGGAGTCGTGGGTTCGAGGAAAAGAGGTTTCTCAGACGGTTTTCGATGCAACACTGAAAAAATGAGCGGGACTTTATCAGAAGGTAAGCTAATGTGCGGGAGCTTTTGCTGAACTGAGCCAAAACAAAGCGCCCAACTCAGATTCACCCGCTACACCAGAACTTAGTATTGCAGAATAGCGGTGGTTCTCTGCAAAAAATAATGTTGTCATGACGACAACAACTTTTTTCCATATTCGCCTGTGATTTATGTTTCCTATTCTCCATGTTTGGTTGCCAGGTGCGCTGCCTCTGTCCTCCCTTCGGCTGGTCGTGTCTCCCCTGCAGCTCATGTCCGCTGCTCTGTGGGGGGTCGTGCAGCACAGGGCGGTGAGGCACTACGGGCTGCTGGAGGACTTCATCACCGCTCTGCACCACAGTATCCCGGGCATCCTCACCCAACGCGAGAGGGTGCACATAAGCCTGGGCTTACGGGCCAAGGTGACGCGCTTTAGTCAAATAAAACTGGATTATTATTATTATTATTATTAT